>JAOTQR010120303.1:0-24043 GCA_025774065.1 Solanum ossicruentum | reverse complement strand
AGTATGTTGTGCTGGAAATTCTGGACAGCTTGTGTCCTAAGGATTGTTGTGAATTTTTCATGTTGTTCAAGAGGCTTCTGTCTTCTTGATTGGATGAATTATGAAGTAAGACTTATGTTGTTAACAAGGGATAATTTTTTAATCATATAATTAAGTTGCTGCACTACTTTTACAGCCTGCAAAGATGAATTACGACTTCATAATTATAGTCTTAAAATAAATTTGTTAATTGATAGTTGTAATATGTTGTTCCACGATAATCCCTTGTTTTGTGACTATTTTGTGGACTATTATAAGACTGGGTTTATGTGATAAAAACATTGGAAACAATTCAGGTAAAGTTAAAATACGTTTGGGATTGTTGACGTCGAAGTGTGTAGAAAGGATGTAACGTTGTGCCGCTTATTTGTATGTTGTGAAGAATTATTATGTGTTGTGTCTTGTGGGCTGTTGTAAGATTTTTAAGGGTCTGAAATAAGATTTGCATGACATGTACATAAGAATGGTTGTTCTAAAATACGATTACAAGTGAAAATGGTGAAGAAATGTCATGGCGTCGCTAATTAAATGCTTGATGCCCGGACATTAGTTTTTATGGTATTGGGCAGCTAAGAAGATGTTTCGTCACTGCTGATACTAGTCTTATTGCCTAATATATTATAGATAAATATTTGAGGGAAAACTCAGCAACTCTAAGGTAGTAAGGAGGTCATATAACGAGGTCTGTAAAGCTACTTGATTTCGTATCATTTGGCATGAAACATAGATCCCTCCTTGGTATATAAAGGCATTACCAACTCCGACACCATTGTTAACCGTGTCTCCACTCATTCATATGTTCATATGCTGCCATACATAATCACCTCTAAATCTGCATATACACGTGGATACCAAGTTACATAGGTTCTTATTGCTAAATAAAGTTCAGGAGTTGTTTCATTTCATACGCATCGCATTATTTACGTAATGTACTCTTTTAATTGTCATATTATCTTGTATGATTATTTACATGTCATATGCTATATCTACGGTCCTGTATCTCCAATATTATGATCACCAAAAAATAATCTCAAAGATAATTGAAAGATAAAGTGTATTGTTTATTGATGGGTGGTAGCCTGAAGGGTGGAAGCATCACCTAGCTAGGGACGATCCTATCACGAGTGATAAACCGAGGGGTTAAGGAAGAACCTAGGTAGGGATGATCCCAATACAGTTTTACTACTGATCAGTTGGTCATTTGTATTACAGCTATGCGCAGATTATACAGTAAAGGTAAAGTAATATAAAGAACATAAAATACATGATTTCAATGTATAACCAAAGGTGGTCTCTTATCCAACACTAGTGCATATTATCATTTGAGTTGCTACTTCATATACAATATTTGCTGCCTTACATTCTCAGTATATTATCTCGTACTAATGTCCCTTACGGAGGACCTGCATTTCATGCTGCAGGTACAGGTGCTAGCAGATTAGCCCAGTAGAATACAGGATATGCAGCTGTTGTGACTAAGCTCCAAGTTGCTTCAGAGCTTTGTTTGTGTCTAGAGCTTATATGTTTGTATTGTACAGTTAATCGAGGCGGGTCATGTCTCGACTCATACTAGATATTCTTTCTTATTTAGAGGCTTTGTAGACTATGTAATTAAAAGTATGGTCATGTCTCGTACCTTAGACAATGTTGCCCTAACGGCCTAGCCATATGCATTTTCTTTTGGCTTGTTATTACCGTTTACTTTCTTAAAGGCACAATGAAGATATAAATCCCTTATAATATGTCTAAAAAGTGCATAGATATAGGTTAGTTCTCCCGAGCCTTATCGGCAATGGGTGCCGGTCCGCCCTAACGGGACTCGGGGTGTGACACCTAGCTTTAGAGGTTAGGGTCGATCCTACAAGGAATTGTTGTTCAAGGTGGAAGTGACATGTTGGACCAAGTAATTGTAGGATCTAGGAGGTTGCATTAATTAAAATAGAGTCCAGCTAATTAGTTTTAGTTTACGAATTAAACAACTATTAAGGGAAGATGTTGGGGATGTGAAAACATGGGTAATAATTTATCAAATAGGTCTAGATTCTAGACTACATGAGTTGATGTTGAGTGAATAGGCTGGATTTCATGTAACTTGAATCACCTATGACATAAGAGTGTTTTGTATGAATCAACTAAGATATTAGACGCAGACTGTCGAGGACACGCTTGGCCTAAAAAGTCACTGCAAAGCCCCCACTTCCTTGGCCATTGAATCTATAAATGTGAAGTTTCCAGGAATTATATCCATTCCACACTCAAATAGTACTAAGGTAACAATCAAAGATCTAATACAAAACTCCAAGTTTGCAGTCTTTAAATTAATATATTAAACATAGGAACGGATATAAATTCACCCAAATCAACTACACAAAAGTAAAGATATAACAAACCCAGAAAGTAAATTAAAGACCCATATCAAAATCATACCCCCAACTTGGGGTTTTTAGCCATATCTGTTAGAAATTAAAGATTGAATACTATACATAGTACCAAAAGTCATGGTCAACTGAAACGACTCCAAAAAGTTCTCAAAAAAGTGTCTCAAAATGGCAAGAATTTTAAATTACATATATCTCAAAATTCATTCTTGATATTAAATATTCAACTTCATATTCTTGTTCAGGAGTTCAAAATTATGGACATAAGGGTCTAACACTGATTTCAGAGTAACCATATCCAAATCCAAAAATCATAATAACACAATTTAGGAGTGTCAAATTTAAAGGAAAATATCTCTTAGCACATAAAGGACTAAGTAGCCTATGACCTACCAAATTAACACTCTTTGAATAAGCTTTCCAATGCACTTAGTTTCACCTCATTCTAAGTTCGAATGAAGAATTTATGGCCGTTTTCATAGAATTCATTTGTACAGAAATGCAAATTCTAGTGAATAATCTACATCACTTCCATGACATGGTCCAGTGTTATTTTGATCCAATTTTTTTTATTTTAGTCCAAGAGTTTCAAGTCTTAGGCCTAAGAGTTCCCATACTTGAAAATACCTATACTCAACCTCAGCCTCATTTCACCCTCATATCATACTAAACACTCCCTAATACTCACTCAAACTCTTAGACTCATATCTCACCCTAAATTCAAGTCCAAAAACTCATGACCAATCTTAAGGATTTTATCAAGGATTTCATTGAAGCTTCAACTGTCTATTAAAGCCTTCTTCAAGAGCTTCTCCAAAGCTAAGATATGTAGGTTTCTTGCATGGGTAATTTCACCCATGATACCCAAGTATCCTTTTACTCAAATTGCATGACTTAAACTTGATTTATAAATGGGTCTTGCATATTATGAAATTCACTGCACACTATGTTAAAGCTATGTAAAGTTGTGACTGATTTTTGATATTTTGAGCTATACATCTTGGATTTATTTCCTGAGAGTGTTGCAAGGTGTTGGTCGATAGTTTTATAATGGATTTTGTTGCATGATTTCATCTCTATAATTCATGATTTCATACTAGCATTACACACCCGCCAAGTGTTTGATGAAATGTCCGGCTAGGGTTTCTTGAGAAATTGAAGATCCAATGCAGGTCTTATGAGTTGAATGGGTGTTATGATGATTATATGATAACTTTATGATGCTAATAGGGATGTATATATTAGTTGTTTCATGGGAAGGTATATTTGGGGTTTCATGTAGATTGTTGGGTTCTTATTTTTGTTGTGTTCTTAGGAAAATGAGGAGTTCTTTCTTGATGATTGAAACAAAATGGTTGGATTAGCTAGTATTAATGATACCTAAAGAAAAGGTCATTCCATAAGGTATAGTGGTTAATGATTCCTATTGAAAATGTCATGCCATAAGGTAGAGAGACTAATGATTCCTACTGAAAAGATCATAGCGTAAAGGTATGGACACCCTACTGAAAAGGTCATGTCGTAAGGTTGAATAACTAATTGTGCCAACCAAAAAGATCATATTGTGAAGTATAGACACCCTATTGAAAAGGCCATGTTGTAAGGTAGAATAGCTAATTACGCCATGCCGTAAGGTAGAAAGATTAAAGATTCCCACCAAAAAGATCATATCATAAGGGGTGGACATTCTATTGAAAAGTCCATGCCATAAGATAGAATGAATCACGTTTCCTACATAAAAGATGATAGCGTAAAGTACTGGATGTCTTATACGACCTACTAAAAAGACTATGTTGTACGATATGGGTATTGATAAGACTCTCCAAAAAGGTTATACCTTAAGTTGAGTGGGGGTCATTTGGCCCATTTCATGAAGGTTGGTACAATGAGGTTTGACTATGTTTCCTGTATTCAGTTCACATTCCTTGTTCATGATTTACAAGCATGTTTTTATCTTAAGCATTGAACATGCATGTCATATTGATGTTATACCTATCCTTTTGCTTATGATTATGCATTTCAATTATATTGTTTATTCCTTGATAGCATTGAATCTCACATACTTAGTACATTCAAACTTACTAACCTATACTCTTTGCCTACATTATATCACCATGTAGGAACCGGAAGCCCCACTTGAGCATCCTCCTCCACGTGGCTAGTACAACTTCGCTCAATCTTGTTAGTGAGTCCTCCATTCTGGGGATGTTACATATGATCTCTTGCTATGTATTGAGACTTTCTCTCTTTTGATTATGTTTTGACTATGAGGGTGAGCTCGGTTGCTTTGTCTTTGCCCCCGCTTTTATCTTTATGTAGTAGAGGTGTTGTTGAACATATGGTGTATCTATGTTATAACCCTTGACTCTATTGGCTCTTGCTGCTTATGACATGAAAGATGTTCCCTTAGTCCCAATTTCCCCTTCTTTATGTTTATCTTTTATTATCATTTTAATGACTTCTGCGACCAAGGTTGTGTAATGATATGCTATGAGGCTTATTTTGGGTTCTTTCGGGTTCCCCTTTGCCGGTCACGTCTAGGAGCTAGTCTTGGGTCGTGACAAAGTTGGTATCTGAGCACTAAGTTGATAGATCCTCAAAGTTAAACACATCGTGTCGATTAGAGTCTTATTCATGCTTGTGTTGTGCACCACAACTATGAGTAGGAGGCTATGAGATGTTTTATTAAATGTTTCCCTTCTTCATGGTCTATGTCGTGCTTTGGAATTGAGATAGAGTTTTCCTCTCTAACAAACATTCTTTGCTCTTCTAGTTGGTCATGCCGCTTGGAAGAGGAAGACAATGGAAGGTAAGTTGAAGATTTTGATGTTGGTGGATCCAAGTTTCACTATTTCTGTCATTATTTCTTTTGGTTGCTAGTGGGCTTCTTATGTATTCCGAGTTGTGAGGTGAAACTTTGGTGTTTACCTCTTGGTTGGGTATATTGTTGCTAGAAAATCCACACGTATTGTTCTATGTTCTTGTTGCATTAGGTCTTTCCTTGTTACTTGTTGGATTTGATGTGGTACTTGGAATAGGATAGTTGCAGGCATATGTGTCTCCTTTGGTGGTAGGACCCATAGAGTTAGAATCTGACTCCCTACTAAACCCGTCCTTGAGTAGAAGAGTCTTGATATGGTGGTCAAGTGATAGTAAGGGGGTTAGGTCCATTTCATGTCTTAAGGTACTATTGATCTCTAAGGTGTTGCATTTATCATCTTGTGAGAATTGGAGGTGTTGAACCTAAGTTGCTTTGTTAAAGAATTATTGTTGGTGGTAGATAAGGCCTTGAATGTCCCTTTCTGATATTTTGGGTCTTAGGTTGTCTTTGGTTTGACTAGTGAGCTAGTTATGCCTACAAGTCTTATGAATAAGATCTTTTAGCCCTTACTCTAATAGGCATATAGTGGTTTTGGTGATGACATGATGGTTGTTCCCTAATAAGGTAGTGCGTGTGAGTATTTTGAGGGTCGTACAACAAAGTTCAAGGTAGAAGGTTAGATGCTAAATAGGAGGAATGGGAACTTTTCTTTTAAGAGGTTGCCTTCCTAGGGCCTGTGATGCCGGTTGATAGCATTACGGTGAACCCTAGTAAGATAAAGGTGATTAGTGATTACCCTAGACCTTGACTTCCTTGGGTTAGGAGTTTCTTGGGTTTAGCGGGCTATTATCGGAGCTTTTGAGTAGGTTCTCTTCTATTGCTCTTTCTATGACTTAGTTGACCCTAAGTAAGGCCAATGTTGTGACCAACGTTTTGGGTAAGGTGAGATGATAGGTCTGGGAGTTGCTATCTCTTGTATGATTCCTTTATTGAATTCATGTGTATGTCCCGGATGGTCACATAAGTCTATAGTGGCTAGAAGAGATCTTTGAGGGTTGCCCCATGTTCTTATTGCATAGGAGTCTTGTCTTGTGACTTTGGATAAACTTTACTTGATGTGTTGGAGGTTTTGAGGTGGTTTGGCTGCATACATGTCATGCTCCGAATGAGTGTAGGACCCATAAGGTTGTGATAGGATGGTTGAGGATGGTCAATTTCCTTGGTCAACTACAATGGGTTAGTCACTTCTCTAAGGTTGATATTTGTTTCAGGTTTTGTCTCTAAGTGAGGATGAGGGTAGGTGATATTCCTAAGTATTTTTTTCTATTTTTGCCGGACTAGGGGTGAGCGTTTGAGCATTGGTGGAGTTGTTTGGTTGACTTGTGCACTGGTGTTTGTTGTTTTCTTGAATAGGGTCTTAAAATCTTGTCGTGATATGTTTGTGATGGTCTCTAGTGATGAGGCATTGATCTTTTAAGAGCTTATGAATCATTTGGGAGTAGTGTTGCAAGTCTTGTAGGATGAGACATTGTTGCTAAATATAATAGGTGTGCATTTTGGATAGCAAGAAGGTGGTTAGAAATCTTTAAGGATTGTGAAATGAGTGTGCATTATTTTTCCCTGGTAAGGCTAATGTTGTAGTTGGTGCTCTAGGTAGCCTAGCATGTGTTGTTGATAGTGGCAAGGAGGAGACTAGTGGGGTTCATCGGTTGGTTAGATTGGAAGTTAGGTTGATGGAAGTTGAGCATGGTGGTGTAACATTCTTGGTAGTTCTAAATCTTCTTTGGTTAAGAGGTCTATATTAAGCAAGGCCTTGATTCTTCCTTATTAGAGTTGGAAGTTTTAAGTGGAAAGATGGTAGAGTGGAGGTAGTCACCCAAGAGGGATATGGTAGTTTGTGGCACAAGTAGGATAGGTGTAGTTAAGGTTGACAAACAAGTTATGGTTGTGAGTTCTTATAGGATGAAGTGAGAAGTTTGTAAGGTTGCATAAGTTTGGGGATGGTTTATGGATAGGGATTTGGTTAGTCTGGTTCTTCATGCGTCTAGGTTGATGGGATGTGTTTGTGACTCTAGTGTTATAGAACTCTTTGAGATTATGGGTGATGTGGAGGATACGATGGCTTGGAAGGAGGTCCCGAAGGAGGTATTTGATAGATAAGTGGGGAAGTTGATTGATGAGGATATGGTTTTGTCAAGGCCCTTTGGAAGAGTCATTTATTCCTATGTGTTTCTCGGGGAGCTGGTGGGGGCATTGGGAAGTGATGTACTGTCAAAATACAACACATTTGATGCCCAAAATAGGGGATTTTTTGAGTTCTTAATGTGATCTTTTATGATTTTTATTTGTTTTTGTGTTGATCTTGCAGAATAGTTAGGTTGGCATGATTTTGAAGAAAAGTTGCAGATTTTGCTGAATCATGGGACATACGAGCTCACCTATGAGTTGTATCCCAAGCCATGAGTCATAGGGTATGACATAGCAAGAAACAGACACCAAAAAACTTAGAAATCTGCTAAGTGGAGGTCAACCCTATGAGCCCATCCTACGAGTTGTAAGTTGCACTACAACTCGTATAGGTGGACTCGTAGCAAGAATTAGAAAGCCAAAATATTAGACCAAAAATTGAAGGCCTAGACTATGAGAGGAGCATACGAGACGTAGCCTGAGCAATGACTCGTAATAGTGGGTCATAAAAGTCAAGTCCAAAATTCCAATTACTGACTACAAGGCCCCGATAAAGACTCGTAGGTCACCCTATGAGTCGTACCTATCTGATGTACCTATCTTTTCTGGGTAATTTTTAGGGTTAGATTTGTAAACACTATATATACTTTATGTGAGGGTTTATTTTGGGGGAGACCTGGTATCGACATCTATATGTAAAATTCTAGGAGCATTCTTAGGGTTTATAGTAGATTTTTATCTTCAATTTGAAGACCCTCTTTTGGGGAATTGAAAACCTGCATTGTACTCATTTGCCATTAATCCAAGCTTGTGGTTTACAAGTTGAACGTGTTCTCGCTCTTTATTGATTTGGGTAAACTCTCAACTATGTCATTCATTTGCATTATTGTTGATTTTTGCTTAGCAATGAATAACTAAGCACCCACAACTTGGGGTTGTGGGAACCATGAGTAGTTGACTTGAAATAACCTAGAATTTGTGCATTTCTTTGATTGGGGTTTAGCATGTATTGCTTATTTTCCTTAATTTTGATTGTTGTTTGGTGGTGGCTAACACCAAACCCCGCCTACTATCACGATCCCGACCAAGGTAGTGATGAATAGGAAAAGGGAAGGACATGATAGGATTCGATTGATGTGTTCTCATCTAATCGACCGAACCTGACCAAGGGGAGGTTGACTGGGACAATGGGTAATAGTTAGTTGGCACACCATGGTTGTCGACCATGCGCCATGGTAAAATTCGACCTTCACCTTCACAAGAGGGCTGGAAGAACCTAAGTTACCATCCTGCATGTGAATTCTCAATTAAATTTATGTTGTCTAGGGTAATTGAGTCAGCGAATCATGGGGAACACAATCCCTAAGTTGTCCCTAAATTTCAGTGTCTTCCTGCATAGTTAGTTTAGTTTTTATTCTCAAGTAAAACCCTATTTAGAGATTTTAGTAATCGATGCATGAAATGATTGGTAGTGGATCTCTATAGTCAAGCCCTGTATTCCCTATGGATTCGACCCTAACATTTGGTGTTAGGTTAATTACTAACAGCGACCGCTTTCTTATTGGAGCATGAACATCAGATCAAGTAGCAATATCTATATTTCTTTCATTCTATTCAAGCTAATGGTGACATGTTAATTGCTTTCTATGATTCCAAGTCTTATGTTTCAGCCCTATGTCATTCACAAGCATCCATGTTTAAGTTGGCAAGTTTATAATGATTTTACACTTGTGTTGAGGTTTTGAAATGGTGTTTTAAAGAGTATTGTTGCATTGTTGTTGGGGCTGATCTCCTTATGATTACTCTTTTGTTGCATGTTTCTTTGACATTTGGGGATGAATGTTCCCAAGGGAAAGATATTAAAACGACCCCAAAAAGTGCCCACGTGTGTCGGAATGCCCAAAACTTTAAATTTTATATATCTCAAAATTTGTGCATGATAACAAAAATATGACTTCCTATTCTTGTTCAGAGGGTTAAAATTAGGGGGAAAGGGTCTAATCTAGATTTTAGTGTAACCGCATCAAAATCCAAAAATCCCAAAAATGCGATTTAGGAGGGTGAACTTTAAAGGACAATATCTCTTAGCACACAAAGAGTTGGGTAGCCTATAACTTACCAAATTAAAGGCCATTGAATTAGCTTTCCAATGCACTTGGTTTCACCTCATTCCGAGTTTAGATAAAGAATTTATTCCCATTTTTGTATAATTCATTTGTACAGAAATGCAAATTCCAGTGAGTAATCCGCATTGCTTTCGCGATGCAGACCAGTGCTATTTTGGTCCTCATTTTTTAAATTTTGGTCCAAAACCTTCAAATCTTGGGCCTAAGGGTTCCCATACTTGAAAATACCTATACTTAGCTTTATTTCCCTCATATCATCCTAAACATTCCCCAATACTCACTCAAACACTTAGACTCATATTTCACCCTAAATTCAAGTCCCAAAACTTAAGAAAAATCTTAAGGATTTAATCAAGGAATTCATTCAAGCTTCAATTCTCCATTAAAGCCTTCTTCAAGAGCTTCACCAAAGCTAAGGTATGTGGGTTTCTTTCATGGATTTCTTTCAACCACTATACCCAAGCCTCCTTTTACTCAAATTGTATGACTTAAAGTTGATTTTCAAATGGGCCTTGCATATTATGAAATTCATTGCACACTATATTAAAACTATGTAAAGTTATGATTATTTTTTGATGTTTTGACTTATAAATCTTTGATCTATTATGAGATTTGACGAGGGGTTTTGATGTATGTGGCTTGAGGGTGTTGCAAAGTGTTGATTGATGGTTTCACAATGGATTTTCTTGCATGATTTCAACTCTATAATTCATGATTTTATACTAGCTTTACACATCTGCCAGGTGTTTGATAAAATGTCTGGCTAGGATTTCTTTAGAAATTAAAGGTCCAATGGATGTCTTAAGAGTTGAGTGGTGTTATGATGATTATACAATGACTTCATGACTCTGATAGGGATGTCTATATGAGTTGTTTTGTAGGAAGGTACCTATAGGGTTGCATGTAGATTGTTGGGTTCTTATGTTTGTTGTGTTCTTGGGACAATGAGTTCTTTCTTGATGATTATAATGCAATGGTTGGATGATCTAGTTATAATGATTCCTATCGAAAAGACCATGCCGTAAGGTAAAGTGGTTAATGATTCCTATAAAAAAGGCCATGCCGTAAAGTAGAGTGACTAATGATCCTACCAAAAAGATCATATTGTAAGGTATAGACACCCTATTGAAAAGGCCATGCCATAAGGTAGAATGGCTAATTATGCATACCGAAAAGATTATATCGTAAGGTATGGACACCCTATAAAAAAGGCCAGCCATAAGGTAGAATAGATAATTGTGCCTAATGAAAAGATTATATCATAAGGTATGGACATCCCACCAAAAAGGTCATGTCGTAAGGCAGAAAGATAAAGGTTCCCACTGAAAAGACTATGTCATAAGGTGTGAACATTCTATTGGAAAGGCCATGCCGTAAGATAAAATGAATCATGTTTCCTACCCAAAGGATGATATCGTAAAGTAGGGGACGTCTTATACTATCTAGCAAAAAGACTATGTTGTACGGTAGGGGTATTGATAACACTCTCCAAAAAGGTTATACCATAAGGTAAGTAGGGGTCATTTGGCCCATTTCATGAAGGTTGGTATAAAGCGGTTTGAGTATGTTTCCTATATTGAGTTCACATTCCTTGTTCATGATTTACAAACATGTTTGTAACTTAAGCATTGAACATGCGTGTCATATTGACAGTGTACCTATCCTTTGCTTATGATTATGCATTTCGATTATATTTCCTCTCCTTTGCTAGCACTGCATCCCCATACTTAGTACATTCAAACATACTAACACATACTCTTTGCATATATTATGTCACCATGTAGGAGCCGGAGCCCCACTTGAGCATCCTCCTCCATATGGCTAGTACGACTTTGCTCAATCTTGTTGGTGAGTCCTCCATTTTGGGGATGTTACTTATGATCTCTTGCTATGTATTAAGACTTTCTCTCTGTTGATTGAGTTTTGACTATGAGGGTGATCCCGGTTGCTTTATCTTGGCCCATGCCCTTATCTTTATGTAGTAGAGGTGTTGTTGGACATATGGTGTATCTATGTTATAAGCTTTGACTCTACTGACTCTTGTTGCTTATGATATGAAAGAGGTTCCCTTAGTCCCAATATCCCCTTCTTTATGCTTATCTTTTATCGTCATTTTAATGACTTCCATGACCAAAGATGTGTAATGATACGCTATGTGGCTTGTTTGGGATTCCTTCGAGTTCCCCATTTGCAAGTCATGTCAATGCCCTAGGCTTAGGTTGTGATAATAAAAAGATTGACAATAAATCAATTGACTATCACTAGCTATCTTTTCCAATTTGATACCCAAAAGCTTCAAAACCCTACCCTTTTATGTACTCTAAAAGGAATGTTCTATGTACTACAACTTCAGAGAAATTGTTCTAATATGGAATAAATGGATCATATACAATGTTCTTTCTAAAATTTCTTATATACTTCATGCAAATGTGTGAAAGTTTGTGCTGTGAAATGCCATTCGACGGTTAAGGCCGACCATCGCTGAGCACTCTGCTGATGCGCCAAATGTGCACTTGACCGCTTTCATGTGCATCTTTGTAAGGCCTCTTCCACTCTAACATCAGGTGATGACTCTTTGCTTTGCCTTTTCAATTCGGCGATGCGCTGAAATATTCTTCATATCACCTTTCTATCATTGTTTTGGGTATTTTGGTGCTGCATCTTTACGCGATCACTTGGTACTTCGGTGTATCGCTGAGTACGATTTGCGACATCGATCCTGATAGCACTTTTGACTTGTGCTAGTAGCTTGGTTTCTGCATCATTAGGCCATCTCTCTGAGTGTTTGGTGGATTACCGACGATGTCAGTGACACCCCTTTTCAGCACTTTTTCTCACTTTCCATGATTCCACCAAGTGTTGCCCTTTTGCAAACTTTTAACTCCATTTCCTATCATAGTATATGCATATTCTTTAGCAATTGAAATTATTAGCACACTAAGGGCAATATTTCTTTGCAATTTAACTCTAAAATGAATCTGAAATATTGACTCATCAATGCCCTCAACATAAGCCTTTGCTTACGCTCAAGTAACTCAAACATCAATCTATCTAGTTCAGAGCTTGAAAATAGGGCTACAGGGAGCAGCACAACATTTTCACATTTTGCATCCTTTCTCGAACTTCCTCAAACTACTTACATGACCTTGAAGCCTCGAAAGGTGACTAAGGAATAATCAAAACATGGCTATGCTCACAATTGCTCATATAGCTGCTAATTATTGCCCAAAAACATCACCATTTGCCTTCAAACAAAAGATGATCCCGAACAATCAAGTTTATGCCATTACTTTATGGAGTATCTCTTCAACTCTCACTCTCCGAAATGAGAAATAGCATGTAAGATTCAACCTATAGTCTTGTGCTTATTCTCTATTGGAGTTCACTTTACTTTCTTTCAGGGTAGGATCCCAAAAGACTTTGTTAGGACTATAATGAAGGGTAAAGTTTAGGTAGCATAGCATACGGTTGATAATAGATCCTCCCTTCTTGAACTCTGCATGTTCATTTCAATAACAAAGGTTATTTTGTTTCCCTTTTCATTCACCTCATTCTTGACATCTCTTTTACTTTAGATTGATCATCCTAAAATGTCTCCGTTTTGTCTTTTCTTCCACATCAAAACTTCTTTCTCTTTTTTTTAGATGGTTGTCAATTTTCAAACTCTTTGTTTCTCACTTTTTCTTGTTATTTTCTTCTATGACTTGATGTCTTTCTTTCATTCACAACATTCTTTTTCAGACTCTTTCATGGGAGTCACTTCCTTCTTCCTACTAACCACCTCTAAATTGGCCTTTGGCCACTGCTTTATATTCAAGTTCAAGAAGGGAGTGGTAAGTAACAAAAAGGACTTGTCTTTCATAAAAATGAGTCAAGCTTACAAGGTTGGCAAAGAAAGGGTCAAGGCTCAAAAGGGGTTCACTAAGGATTGAATTCACTACCAATGGATGTCATTTTGGTTAAATTGGACTAATGGAACCAAAGAAAGCCTAAGATCCTCTCCTAATCCTGAATTAACCAAGTCACTTCTCAAGAAAAAGCGAGAAAGTTCTAGATGATACAATATAAGCATTTCAACAAGATAACCAATCCCATATTTGTAAAATGGTTTTGCATTCAAACAATGGCAAAACACTAGTAATTTTTTGATCATCGCATATCCAGGCTCAATTGCTCACATAGCCAGCTCAAGATTCCTCAAATCTATTCCAAGATTGATTATTAAGAATGGACTAATTAGTGAGTACATTCTCCTCATCCATGGCACTATCCAAATCAAAAATAGTGATCATCAATGCTTGGATTGCTAAGGACTTCAAACATGATATTTCCTTCAAATGTTTGTCATCTATGCACGGGGTTTACAAAAATTTGCAATAATTATTCAACCAGAAAAGTAAATGAAATAACAAAAATACATATTACTCTATTACAACACAATTTAAAATTTATATACAACCCAAAAAGTTAAAAATTGCCTAAATATTCATCAATAGCACCATGTATCAAGATGAAATACGATCATTGTCTCAAAAATAAACTATCCAAAAGACAGGGAATTCCTTAAGCTCACACTTCCTAACAAAATAAAAATTTCCCTTAATGTGTAAAGGACAACAATGAGTAAGCATAAGAGAAAGTAGTGAGTATGAGAATTCTCTTGTCAAATCAATCTTGTTGTTGTTATGGTGATGGTGGTGGATCTATAGAAGATGTCATAGAGGCATCAATGCCCTCTTCTACTGGTGCACTCTCAAGGTCAATGTCAGTCCTAGCAGGCTCAGGTGCACTTACACCGAATATGCAAATCATGGACTAATCTACAACAAAAGCTGCAAGCACTACATACACCATCTCATTCTCCACTCCATCTAGCTCCTCCCGATCCTCCTAGCACTGCTTCACTTCTAATATCTCCTCATCAATCTCTAGGCTGCTCACCTCTTGATTCTCTTAATTGCTATGACCCAGAACATCTTCATTTAACCACTCATTTGGGATGGTAGACACTTCTACCTTGTGTGGTGGATCTTCCAAGCCATCAAAAAAAGTACTCAAGTAATTGGACTGAAGGAAGGTCACCTCCTTCTATAATTCATCAATATCAGCTTTCAAAACTGATGTGCCCATACCAATACTAACTACTTTTTCAACAGCTTACACTTTATCCCTTAGGTTGGTCAACTCTTTTTCATGATTCTCAATCATGGAATCGAGCCTATACATCCTCAAGATGTGAGCCTCATTTATCTCACTCTATTTTGCTTCAGTCTCAACATACTGCTTTAAAGCTTTGGCTACAGTTGCCTCAACTAATTTGGGCACAAATGACTCAACCTTTGTGGCCCAAAGATTAGCGACTTTGACTATGCAGCCAATCACAAAAATTGTGGCCCTAGTGATTGGGGATTGATCATCTGTAGCCTATGTCTCTGTAGAAGGAATGGGAGCAATAGAGGAGTATACAATTGGGGAAGAAGAACATATACCTGTGTCAGTGCCTAGCTCTGCAGTGCCAGACTGGTGAGGCTCAACATAGAAAACTGGCATTTTGTCAGTTGATTTCTTTTTAGGTATATCCTCTTCATCTCCCAAATACTCAGCCTCGATACTACTAATTAGTGGATGTCGATAGAGTTACCTCTACATCAGTCTTTTCATTCCTTGGAACTCTAGCTTTTTTACACAGCATAGTGATGCGACTTAGAAAGGGTAGAGAGGCATGGAATTGTTTTGCCCTTGTGAGGATTTTAGGAGAAATAATAGCACCAAGATTTAGCATCTTGCGAGATCCATTATACCCCCAACCAATGCCACTTTGATCGGGAGAAACACTGATTAATTTTGTGATAACATCTACTGCTAATGAATCCAAACTAGAACTTTTCTGAGACATTTATTTCTTTCTTTTCAATTATAGCTCCCTACTCTAACCACGAGGGAACTAGAATACCAATCACTGGAACCAACTACACCTTCATGTCATCAAATGTTTTCACTTTCAACATCTTATCCATTTCATTTTTATCCTTGTTCATGCATCCCAGGACATTGTTGATTTTAATTTGACTGCAATGACTTAACTCTGCTCTTGTTCTTTGGTGTGACCTTATCATAGGCCTCATAAAATTCTCAAACCAGGGTAGGCATATATGGATCCCGAGGTCGGGTGAACAACTGGAAATTGTAAAAATTAAGAGTTTCCTAAACCTCTACATATTGATCAATCACACTATCAGTAGACAAATGTTTCTCCCCGAGAATTATATTGTCTATTTTCTCACTACTTTGAGTCTACTCAGGTGTCTTGGGGTTGTTACTTCTCTGATCCCTTGGAATATATGGAGCAAATGATCATCAGTAGCCTTTGACCTGCCTTCATTCTGGTAGCTTTTGGTTTAGGCTCTAAACTAGGCTCTTTGGAAGGTATAGGTTTCTCCTCCTCCTCTGAGCTAGACCAATTAATTTTGAGTCATGCATCTTCATTGCTGGTGGATTCCTACTACTCAACTACATTCCTTTTCCCTTGCCTCACACTTCTTTTTGAGGCCGATGGGTTTTTCTTTTTGCTCTATCAGGAGCTATGACAACCCCCTAGCTGCTCTTGATCCACCAAGAGTAACCTGTTCCTTTTATTTGTTCATTCCTTCATCATAATGATCTCCAAATACTTGAAAGAAGGCATTGACAAAAAAACAAGCCTAATAATTTATCATATGAAAACAACAAGATTAGATAGGTCCATTAGACCGTGTCTCACAGTCGACGAATCACCAAGCTTATTCAGCGGTAAAATAGACTATTAGCTTTTTGAACAGATTTCAGATGTGGGGCCTTTGGTACTTTTGGTGATCATGCTCAATCAATAGTATGCTGATTTAATTTGGCGATAAAGGAAGTTTATCGCCAAAAGTTGCATCAGTTCCTTGAGTAAAACAGCCAAATAAGGCAGTGTACATGTCAATTCTGTGCATCACCGCATACACTTAGGCAGTCAAAATGACCATCAATTGCTGTGACTGGCAAGGCCCTTCATCTATTCCAAAAAACTCCAACAAACTTCACAGATCACATGGATAAAATGCACATACTAATCCACTACAACATATCAATACAAGCGTCACTATTGGCTTGCATTATCACATGGTATCAACGACTATACACCCGATCGAACAATGAGTTACCCATAAAAGTGACGTCACCTAATCTTTCATAAGGCAAGTTCAATCACTTAAATAAGATCAGGCGTTACTTAGACTTCACCTCTAGACCATAGAAGTAATCAATCTAACAAGCAAACACATTTCAAGAACACATTCATATGATCATGGCCTAGTTTCAATCGAATACATTCACGAATCATATCAAGCACAAGATTTGGGGCAAAACCCATAAACTATTCATCAACAAGCAAGAAACCCTTCATTCATGACTCTAACTCAACTCATTCACACCCCCAACTTTGACATTCATAAAAAGATATCAAAACTTGAAATAAATCATGCATATATGCAACACAGGGTTTGAAAGAAATTGTAAACTCCTACGCACTTGATTCTCAGCAAGAATTTCAAAGTGTAAGGCATGAGATTTACATCACAAACCCTGATAAACTTCCCAAACAATGGCTTCTTCAATAACGATAACAAGGGGACAAAATCATACTTGTTCAACAATGACACGCAATGAAAACCTTTAGTGATTCCCTGTTTGATTGTTTCCAATTTCTTGGTGAACATTTTCAAAAAAAAGCAAAGGAATGGGGTATTGGCATGCGAGTGAAGAGAAAAGAGCGAAGGTGGAAAGTGAAAGTGACAAGGTATTTGAAAAGCCTTAAGTAGGTTGATGAGAGGGCAAGCTCGATCACACCGAACCACACCGCCTAGCATAATTGATACAATGTCAAGCATGCTAGGGACTGCCCTTTTTCACAGTAAGCTTACCTTGCATTTCGCTTTAATGTGAGGTGAAGCTAACCATCGCCAATAGGGATTAGGAATTCATTGATTGGACCTTTGGTTTATCAAATAGCACCTCCAGGGTCAACACTTGACTGGAAATGCGGTAAAATTCGGCAATATGCCAAATACTCCTTCTTTGTTGCCTTTATCTACATACCACTCCCATTTTTATTATAAATCCTACACAACAAAACACCCATTACTCAAACTAGAAAGTAATAAAATACTCACCTTGGGTTACCCCCAAGCAATGCCTTAGTTAACTTTGTGACACAACGTCGTTCCTCTTCACCTCAAGTTATCGCCGACTGGCCCATAAATGACGATATCCTAGGTTCTTCTCCCGATTTTAAAGCTTTGCAAATGTTGAAAAACAATGTCCTCATCATTAATTCTAAATTTCAAGTCCCACTCTCAATATCTACACAGTTCGCTCGATGGCTATGAACGGCCTCCCCAAAATGATTTGTGCATTCGTAACCACATCACAATCCAAAATCACAAAATCTACAGGAAGGATAAAGCTATCCATCTTTACCAACACATCATGAAGAACACCCACTGGTCTTTTGATAGACCTATTAGCCATGGGCAGATGCAACGTAGTTGGTAAAGGGGTCTGCTAATCAGTTCCTCAAAAATAGCTAAGAGAATGAGATGTATGTTTTCCCCTAAATCTCTAAGAGCTTTACTGAGCTTTGAGGCTCCTATTGTGTATCGAATAGTGAAGTCCCCTAGGTCTTCTTCTTTATCACTATCTTTTATGTCAGGATTGTACTACAGTTGTGAGATACTTCACCTATCACACATTTAAGGGTCCTTTTCTTTGTAACTAATTCCTTCATAAACTTAGCATATCTTGGCATTTAAATTAATGACTCACAAAGGGAACATTTATTAACAATGAATTGAATGTAGAAAGAAACTTTTGAAACTTAGCATTCTCCTCTTTCTTCTTTAAAATTTGTGGGAATTGAGGATTAACTTTGACGTGAGGTGTTTTTTGCCTCATAGTTCGATTTGAATCTTTGGGGAGAGTGTTCTTCGTTTTTGCTACATTATCCCCACTCTTATCATGTTTATTATTCTCAGGATTGTCGAGAACATCATCACCTGTAACTTTAGCCTCCTGCTCATACTCCTCAACAACAATCATATCTTTTTCTTTCACCTCTTTTAAACCTTCATGAACAACAAGTGATGGTTTAGTACCTTCAACCAACTTTCCACTTTGAGTAATTATAGCTAAGCACTATTGATCAATTCCTTTTGGACTGGCCACTGTGTCACTAGGTAGACTCCTTAGGATATTGATTTAAATAAGCTGAAATATTTCCTAGTTGAGTCTCCATATGTTTAATGGATGCCAAATGAGACGTAAAAGTTTGACTCCACTGGGAAAAATCAAATTTTTTCTTCTTTTAGGACCTTGTTCGAAGCCTCCACTTTACTCAAAATCAATGAAAGCATATCCTCTATTCGAGAATTCTCTTGATCAACCACTAGTTCAACAACCTTTATTCTATCATATGGTGGAATGTACATGTCTCCCTCACGATTCTACTAATCCCTAAGCTAAGGTTGATTAGTCCATACTCGATCTCGCCGTCCGGAGTTAATGTTCCAACTTTGATTCCCATATGGCCTTTGAAAAGTCGACTGAGAACCCACCATTTGGTTACCCATGTAATGACATTCTTCGTTGTAACCATACACCTTCAAATGGTGATCTCTCAAACATCACTTCTCCGGTAGCTCCCACAACATTCACACTCTTGCGTTTTCATCCCATGATGTGCTTGGCCAAAAGACCAAATTGTGTTAACATCTTAGCCATGTTCTCATCCCTTACTTTGTGTTATCAAGCTTCTCCTTGGTAGAACTTCTATGGCTCGAAGGTACTACATCATCTCTTTCATACCACGCTCTATTAATTTTTGTCATGCCATCCAATAGTTTATAAGCTTCAGTAAATGATTATTTCATTAAACCTCCTCTCACTAGTTGATCAGCTACTCCTTTGCTCGCAGCATTAAGACTCATGTAAAAGTATTGTAAGAGTATATGATCCGAAACTCTATGGTTAGAGCATTGAAGCAAGAGTTTCCAAAATCGGAGCCATGTTTTATGCAATCGCTTACCCTCTAACCACTTGAAGATCTCAATGATTTTTATCTATTTGATTATCTTTGAGGGTGGGAAGAAACACTCTAGGAATGCATTTTGCAGCTCCTTCTATGAAGTAATAGAATCACGAGGCAACTCCACCAGCCACCTCAAATCCTCTCCGGTTGAGAAGGGAAATAGCCTTAGTCAACTAGCTTACCGGCTTGCTCCCCTAAAGTTGAATGGGCAACACACATCAACAAAGTTTGTCAAGTGTTCTTGAGGATCTTCGTGGCTGAGCCCTCAGAAAAATCCATTTAGTTGGAGGAGTTCCAAAATAATGCTCCTTAAATAGAAATTATCTCCTTTAGCTAATGGGTGTAGTTAGATGGCATCGGTGCTTCCAATCTGATCCCAATTAAAATCTTACATCTTGTTCATGTCCTACCATTCTCACCATGAACGCTCTCATCATCCTCCATACACCTATTGTTCAATTAGCAAAACAACAACAAAATATTTAACGAATTCAACCTACAAAAATGAAGCTTAACAAACACTTACAATATAAACATGTCGATTCCCCAACAATGGCGACATTTTTGATGTCGCTCAACCCAACTACTCAAACATAGAAGGGTGGTCGTCATTAGCATAATAACCTAACTTTAGAGGTTGGGTTCGATCCCATAGGTAGTTGTTGTTCAAGGCGGAAGTGACTCATTGAACCAAGTAATTGTAGGATCTTAGCGGTTGCAATAATCAAAATAGAGTTCAAATAACAAGTTCTAATTAATGAATTAAACAGCTAATAAGGGAAGATTTTGGAGATGTCTAAATGTTGGCAATGATCTATCAAATGGGTCTAGATATATGACTACAAAAGTTGATGTTAAGTGCATACGTTAGGTTGCTTGTAACCCAATCACCTAGGATATACGGGTGTTTCATTTGAATCCACTAAGATATCACACACAGACCGTCGAGGACCTGTTTGACCTAAGAAGTCATAGAAAAACACCCACTACATTTGCCATTTAATCCATAAATGATGATATCAACTGAAACGCCATAAGGTTTCCTTCCATTATATCCATTCCACACTTTAATAGTTCCATCTAAGGTTACAATCAAAGATCTAAAATAAAACCCCAAGTTTGCAACCTTGAAATTTATACATTAAAATTAGCAACAAATATAAATTCTCCCAAATCAACTACACAGAAGTCAAGAAATCACAAACCCATTAAGTAAATTAAAGACCCATATCAAATGCACACCCCTAACATGGGGGTTTTAGCCACATACATTAGAAATTAAGGATTGAATACCATACGTAGTAGCAAAAGTCATAGGTAACAAGATTAAGTACAAATTAGTTGATTATCACAAGCTAATCTTCTCCAATTTGATGTCCAAAAGATTCAAAACGCTAGTCTCCCTTGTATTCTAAGAGGAAAGTTCTATGTACTACTACAGAGTAATTATTCTGATATGGAATGAACAAATGATATATAATGTCCTTTCTAAATTGCTTCATAGTGTATGCAATTGTGTGAAAATTTGTGCTACGAAATGTCATTTGGCTGTCAAGATTGACCATTGCCGAGCACTCATGCGATACACTGAATGTGCATTTGACCTCTTTTGTGTGCATCTTTATGAGGATTCTTCCACTACAATATTAGGTGATGACTTTTTTCTCTGCCTTTCCAATTCGGTGATGTGCCGAAATATTCTTCATTTTTCCTTTGTGTTAGTGTTTTGGGGCTTTAGGTGCTTCATCTTTAGGCGATCACTTGTGCACTTTGGCATATCATAGAATATGATTTGCGACATCAATCCCCACTACTATTTTGACTTGACCTGGAATCTTGGTTGCTGCATAGTTAGGTGATCTATGTGAGCATTCAGCGGATCATCGAGACTGTTGGTGACACCAATTTTCACTACCTTTCAGTACTTTTTCTCAGTTTCCGTGATTCCACCAAGTCTTGCTCTTTTGCACACTTTTAACTCTGTTTCCTATCATAGCACATACATATTTGTTAGCAATTTGAATTATTAACACACTAAAGGAAATGTTTCTTTGCAATTTAACACCAAAATGAACCTAAAATACAGACTCACCAATACACAATATGACCTATAGGGCACATCAAATTAGGTGTTGCAGACCGACATGATATACACATATCTTCACATTGACTGTCACAGTTCGACATGATGTACATACATTCTAAGGATGAATGACATATTACATCAAGATGAGGTATTCATCCCACCACTATATACATGTATGTAATATGATTGGGTGTCACTGTCATGACTTGACCTTTCAGGTCATGATGGAGCCTGTTTGATCCCACCTATAGGCAAGCAAACCTATCCCCGCGGTACTTGTCCTGAATCACTAATAACGATACAAGCAATATATGAATACGCCAAACAACATCTACCCGGGACCATGAAGTCACTTGTATAGAGCTGCTACAGACCTAAAACTAAAATAAAAATGTATTTATAAATATAAATATAATCTAGAATGAGCTCGTACATACATAGATCAAAACTATATATACAAGGCTAGTGTCTGAATAAAAAAGATAGCCCATTGAACAAAAGGAGACTATAGAATATGCCAAAGCTGCTAGCACTCACCCAAAGTCTCCTTAAGTGTATACAAGCCCCTAGATCAATGGCCAGAGCTCATACCTGTGCCTGCACCACAAGTAGATGCAGAAAAGTAGGGGTGAGTATCAATGAAAGGTACCCAGTAGACATCATCAACTGATCGAGTGAAATATAAGAAATATGTTCAGAAAAAATATAAGGAAATACAGTAGTGCTAACATCTGAATCCAGCTCTAAGGATAAGCATGTTTAGTGAATCATAAAACCCAAAATGAAAACCCACGTGATGTGCAATGATACCGACTGACGGAACCTAATGATCAAGTATCAACTATGGTTGTGGCATACAGAGAATCCAATTGAGCAGAGATAGAAGAGGAAACATAGTGGAAATAAGAGAGACCAACAAAGTAGGACCAAATAGTATACAACAAAATCAACCGATGAAACCCAAGAAGAATCACATTAAGATAATAATTAGACAAAGGTATAGTGCTATACGTGAGTGTAAAGCCCTAGAATATATGCTTGTATGCCATCTGGGAACCTATAAGCCCAAAAGGTACACCCACACACAACCATCATATATATATGTGCAGGGATACAAAGATCTATAACTAATAGAAAAAGTCTCATCCACCCTACAGTATCTGAACTAGTAACCCACTCTAATGGTAGGGAAGGAACATAAAACACAACTATCTAATCCTAGATGTGACCTAATAAGTACCTTGGTATAGACTTCGCCCTCAGACCAGGCCTGGACTAAACTTAAGCAATACCTTAGACTAACAAGGTGTGTTGTACCCCAGGCTGGACATTATGGCATGATAAGTTCAATAGATACCTAGGACAAGATAGTAGGGTATGTGGTACCTCGAGCTAGACATAATGACCTCAATAATAATTGGTGAATTAATTGCTTAAAAGTGTTAAGCACAATTGAGTCACATTTTTATCATTTTTTGACACACTGATATGCTTAACACTTTTAAGTGCAGAATGAGAAAACGGAGTATAGCCTCCTGTAAAAGCAATGAAATTTTACTTTATAGCCTCCTGTAAAAGCTATTAAATTAAACTTTATAGCCTCCTGATAAATATATATAATAGTAATTGTGTAAAATATAATAGTAATAGTGTTAAGCATGTTAAGCATGTTAAATTGAGAAAATATAATAGTAATTGTGTTAATATCCCCCTATCCCGCTATCTCCCTATAGGAGGCCCCACTTAAGAGGTGCATTTTTTCATGGCAATTCAATGACCAAATGCATGACAATGTTATGGCCATTTGCATGGCACTTTCATGGTCATTTCCATGGCACTTTCTTGGCCATTTGTATGGCACTTTCTAGGCCAAATTCTTGATAAAAATAAGACCATATACCATGCTTGATCACCAAGTTTCAACAAGTATATATATATATGTGTCTTCATTCTTGAAACAAAATATGAGTGAAGAATAATAAGAAGTGAGTAAAAAAGAGTGAAAAAGAAAAGAAAAGTTACTACACTTTCTCCTAATAGATTTTCTTGATTATAATCCCCCTTTCCGACTTGTTTATTTTGTAGTAATTATATTTTGTTGATTCTTGTATCCTCTCAGTAATTAGAGAAGACTTGTTTCATCCTGAGGAAACATTTCACATTGCTAAAATAGTTTCTTAGGACAGTGCCCAGCACGACTCAAGTATTATTTTACTTATATATGTATACTACTTAATATTATAATTGTAGTAATATTTATCTAAATTTCTTTGTATTATTTTGACTCATTAATCTTCTCTT
>JAOTQR010120292.1:0-24048 GCA_025774065.1 Solanum ossicruentum | reverse complement strand
TATACCCACCATATTCACTTAATGCTCTAATCAAGCACCGGAAATATACTTTAGTTTAAATTACCCGACGTCCACAATGAAATTTTCCAATTATATAGTTACCCTTAATTAAAATAATTACGGGGTCTAACAACTGGATCAATCACTTCAAGAATTCCCTGGTGATTCGATACTTAATACATGGGAGTGATTTAATAGATGCTTGAGGAATGCACCAGACCATGAGATTCTAAGAATGTCCTGGTGGAGAATTTCTACCGAGCTCTAAATGCTAATATCAAGCATGTGTTGATGCCCTCTTGGGAGGTGTTTTTGTAGAACAACCATTTGCAAAAAAATTTGAGCACATTAACACGGTAGTTAAATCCAATCATATGTGGAAGCTGAAGAATAAACACCTAGCAGATCATGCAAACACTGTTGACATGAGTTCTAACCAAGCAAAAATAAATGCAGATATCCTTAGTATGCTTGATATGATAGAGTTAACCTAGAGATGCTAATGAAGCCGGGGAATTGCAAGGATGACCAGATGAATAGTCGTTATGTACTCCTACACAATCATGATATGGGAGATAGGAACTCTAGTATTGAGGGGATGCTTGACCAACTGTTAAAGAGAGCAGATACTCAAGATGAGACATTGAAGGAGATCAAGTCCGGCATTACCAAGATAAACATTAGAGTGGACCAACACTTTGTGGCAGTTCAATAGCTCAATAGTCAGTTTGGACTTGTGTCAGTACAACTGGATCAGAATTAAATAGGCATGATGACAAGCACCAAAAAGGAGACAAAGTGAAACATCCCTCATATGCTTTGGAATGCCTCATAATTGTAACTTCCATACATCTCAAAATTCGTGCATGACTTCAAAAATCCTACTTCATATTCTCGATCAGGAGGCAAAATTGAGTGGGTAATGGGTAATATAGATTTTTAGAAGACCCGTGGAAAAAAATAATTTTCGTTAATTTTTACAATCCAGCGTCTGACCGCGCCTTGGCCGTGATGCACTAGGGGTGCAGACTAGTATAAATTAGAGTTTGCATCTGGTCCGCGTCACGCAAGGGGTGTGGACCAGTGTATTATTTTCCATGGTTTTTCTATTTTGACCAAGGGCATTGGGGTCATAGCCCCATGCCCACTTAAATGTGAAATATCCTATACTTAGCCATTTTTTTCAACTCTATAACTCACAAAACCATCTCTCAAACCTCTCTAAGATGCTATCAATTCTCTCATTCAAATCTAGGGATTTTAACTCAATTTTGGGACTCAAGGACTCATTTCAAGTTCTAATTCTACTTCAAGTTCACCTCAAGGAATTCAAGGTTTAAGGTATGTGGGTCTTCATCCATGGGTCCTTTCACCCATGGAGCCCAACCTTCTCTTTTCATGAAAATTGCACGTTTTCAAGTTATATTACCTATGAGTATATCTTATTATGGATTATGAATATAAATTATGTTGGGGCATTATGAAGTATGGATTGATTATGCATGAATATATATTTCGAGCTTATTCCGTGATTTGATTTTGTCTATTGAAACTATGCATATTTTGACCTATGAAACTATGAACTATTATGAGTTTTTGTGATGGATTTCAAGGTACCCTACATGAGGGTTTTACTACTATGTTTGTGGGTTGATTTGCATGATGTTTTCTCATCTTATTTCACCCTCGAATTGCATGATTTTTAATAAGTATCATAAAACCACCATATGTTTGATAAAATGACATGACAAGAGTTCTCAAGTTATTGATGATCCATTACATGATGTACAAGTCAAGTGAATTCAATGATGATTAAATGCTTTCAAGCATGTATTGAATTCATGAAAAGTATCTATGATGTTACGAGTATCAAGTTAAGCCCTATTTCAAGATTTTTACCTCTTGTGAGACATTTATGTTAAAGCAAGTGTTCATGTATGTATAAACTATTCTTATATTCAAGTTAGGCTCACTATTAGAGGTCAAGAATGTTTAAGAGCTACTCATGTCATTTCATGTTTCTCACAAGTTATAGAACTTATGATTATTTCAAGTATTCTGTGGGATGATGGATTGGATGTCGGCATGGACTATTTTCAAGGGTACATGCTTCTTTCCTTAAATTATGTGCCACCACAGGATTATGATTATTATCCTAACTATTCTAGTGGATCCATCTAGTGCACTTTTTCATGAAATTCTTTTCGAAATGGGCCATGTTTCTGTAAGGTATGACACCCCATAACTCCATGCTCTTGTACTCATGTTTCAATCCTCATTTGGTTAGATTGGGGGTGCATTAGGTTCATGGGAGACTCCTAGTACCTAGACGAGTTCAAGACTTCCCAAAGAGTTGAGTTTTGGGTGATGGTTCAAGCAAGGGTTAACTTTAAACAAGCATAACTTTTAGCACATTTGGAACTGGATTGACCACAACATGTAAAATGAAATCCCTTTGAGTTAGCTTTCCAAAACACTTGGTTTTAGCTCATTTAGAGTTCGGAATCAAAAATTATGGTCATTTTACTGCTGCCAGTGTAGAGTTGCACTACGAGCCCATAGTTATGAGTCATAAGTCGGGATATGACTCATAGGTAAAGCTCGTAGCAATTTCCAGATATTTTGAAATTAAGTCTAGGGGTCATGTGAGATGAGTCATAGTGCTACCTACGGGTCATGATGGGACCCATAACAGCCGTTAGACAGCTTTTTTGGAAGGATTATTTTGGTCCTTTCCCACCCTTTCTAAGCTCTAGATTGACGCTTCTAAGCTCATTCATGGTCCCAAAACCCTTAAGTTCTTCATTGTATTGATAAAATACTCTCTCAAACCCTTATACTAATATTTCACTCTAAAATCAAGTGTCCAAATCTCATCCGGATCTAAGGATTTTGTTTAAGCTTCAAGCCTCCATTTTCAATCTTCATCAAGAATTCTCCAAAGTTAAGGTATATGGTGTTGAACCATTGGGTCCTTCCACCCATGGTGCCTAAACCCTCTTTTACTAATATTTCATGATTTAAAGATGATTTTACATGTGAGTCTTGTATATTGAGAAATTTAATGCACAGTGATTTTAGTTCATGAAAGTACAGTTGTTTTAGCATGTTTTGAGCTCTAAATCTTGGATATAGTGTTAGATTTGATAAGGGGTTTTGATGTGTATGTCTTAAGGGTGTTGCAAGGTGTTAATTGATGGTTTTACAATGGATTTTATGCATGATGTCATCTCTAAATTGCATAGTCTTTTACCCCATTACACACCCGCCAAGTATTTGATAAAATGTCAGGTTATGATTTATTGAGGAATCGAATGTCCAAAACATGTCTTATGTTATAAATGATGTTATGATGATGAAATGAGCTATGATAAATGTTATGAATGATGTTATAATGATGAAATAAGAGTATGTATATGATGTTATGATAATGATAAAAGGAAGGTATGTATATGACATATCTCTATATAGTATTGGATTGACCACATCCAATTGAGGGGTACGCTTCAATCACCATAGGAGGTAGAGTGCGACCATCCTCTAACATATCAAGGGATTTGTACCTTGGTAACCCATCAAGGGGTTTTTATCTTGGCACTAGGGTGATGAGGCAGCATCATCACTTACCTATCAAGGCGTTTACCGTGGCACCAGAGTGATAGGGCATCATCATTACCAACCTAGATAGGTGTTTGTACTCATCAACTTAGTGAGAGGTTAGTACCTCACCACCTAAGTGATGGGTCGGCATCATCACCAACCTTTCAAGGGGTTCGTACTTTGAAAATCTATCTTGGTCTCTCCCACACATATGATATCCTATATGAGCATAAATAACTTAAGCCTGATTTACTTATGCATTGATCATACATGACATATTGCTACATATTATGCCTATTGACTATTGTTATGCATTTTGGATTATGATGCTTATCTCTTGTTGCATTGCATCCCACATACTTAGTACATTCAAACATACTAACGTATACTCTTGCCTACATGATATCAGCATGTAGGAACTAGTGCCCAAGTTAGTCATCCTCCTCATCCACGTGGCTAGATCAGTGCTACTCAAAGCTAGTTAGTGAGTCCTCCATTTTGGGTACGTTGGTTTATGTTTATATTATCTTTATATTGAGACATCTTTCATGTGTTCTATTTTGACTATAAGAGTGATCCCGGTAGCTTGTTTTGGCCCTGCCTCTATCTATGTATTAGAGGTGTTTGTTGGACATACTATGTATATATATTGAGCTTGACTCTTGTCTCTTGATTATAATGTTTATATAAGTTTCCCTTAGTCCCATTGCCCTATTCTTACTCTTTATTTTTTTATACGCTTCCACGACCAATGACGTGTAATGACAAGTTAAGAGGCTTTTTTGGGGTCCCTTTGGGTTCCCTATTCATTGTGTCACGTCTAGGCCCTAGGCTTGGTTTGTGACATAAGGAGGGTTACTTCATACGAAATGGGTCATGTTCCCGTAATGTGAAGTATGGTTTACCTTGGAAAGTAGACCACTTCTTTATCGATGAAAGGTAATCATTGCAATTCCAAGTTGTAGCTCACTTGGTCTTACTCATGTCGGTTAAGGTCTCTTCCTACATATGTATGATATGTTATGCAAGTTGAATGACTTACAAGTATGTCTTATTATAAACATTGATCATGCATGCCATATTGAGGTTATATATATCCATTGTTCATAATTATGCATTTTGAATATATTGGCTTATGCCTTTGTTGCTTTGCACCCGCATATTTAGTACATTCAAATATATTAACTCATACTTTATACCTACATGATATTACCATGTAGGGACCAGAGCTTTTTTTGCCCATCCTCATCTACATAGTTAGCTCGGTACTTTTAAGAAAAGCATTGGTGAGTCCTCAAGTTCGAGGATAATATCTAAATTACTCTTGCTATGTTAAGACTTCTTTATGTTGAACACTCATTATGAGGGTGAGCCCGAAAAGTTTCTTGGCCATCGTTCCATTCTAATTTAGAGGTGTTGTTGGATACTATGACGTATTTATGCTATGAGCTTGACTGTTTTATTTCTTTTATAAATATCAAGAGTTCCCTTAGTCCCCTTTCCCTTTTTATTTTATCTTGTAATGTTTAATTTGATTCCACGACCAAGGATGTATGATTGATATGCTAATAGGATTGTTTGGGGTCCCTTTGGGTTCCCATTCGCTATGTCACATCTAGGTCATAGGCTTGCGTCATGACAAACATGGTATCAGAGCACTAGGTTATTAATGTTCCTCGAAAATACAATACACCGCATCGATTAGAGTCTTATTCATGGTTTTGAAGCACGCCATATCTATGAGTAGGAGGCTATGAGGCATTTAGGAAATGTTTCACTTTTCATGGTCTATATCGTGCTTTAGGTGTGAATGTAAGGATCTTTCCCTAACAAATGCTTTGTTTCTTCTAGAGCATGCCGATTCCAAGGGGAAAACTAAGGAGAGCCCGTGCTTCCGAGGAGCAACCGGCCCCTCCCGCTCCTCAAACTCCTCTAGATGGAGGTGTAGCCGATGATGAGTTCTAAGATGCTATCACAATGTTGGCTCGTATCATGACCAACCAAATGAACTAAGAGACCTAAGCCCCTCATGCTCCCACTCTGGCCTCAAGGGTGAGAGATTTCACAAGAATGAATCCACCAAAGTTCCATGGGTCCAAGGCGGATGAGGATCGCCAAGAGTTCATCAATGGGTTTATAAGGTGCTATCTATCATGAGGGTCGATTTGGAGGAGAAAACGGAGTTAGCGGCCTACCAACTCAAAGGTGTGGCCTAAACTTGTTTCACCCAATGGAAATTGGAGAGGAGAGATGATGATGTTATTCCTTGGGAGGAGTTCAAGGATGCATTCCACAATTGATTCTTCCCTATTGAGCTAAGAAAGGCTAAGATGAAGGAGTTATGAACCTTAAGCAAAGTTCCATGAGTCTAAGGAAGTATGACCTCAAGTTCAACAAGCTTTCCAAGTATGCTCCACATTTGGTGGCCGATCCTAGAGCTAGAATGAACAAATTTATGTCGGGAGTGTCCGACTTGGTTAATGAAGAGTGTTGTACGGCCATTCTAGTGAGTGATATGGATTTGTCTCTACTCATTACATATGTCGAGTAACTAGAGGGGGAAAAGCTTAGAAACAGAAGAAGTAGTGAGTCCAAGAGGGCTCGATTCGAGGGTGGTTTCCAAGGTTCTAAGGGTGGTCGGTTTCCTCAAGGTCACAAGTTTCAAGGCCAAGGGTCTTCCAATGCTTCTAACAATAGACTTGCTAATGATAACCCAATATTACAAGGTGGTAGTGGTGGAGGGTCTAATCCTAAGTGCCAAAAGTGTGGGAAAAACTATGGTGGCCCATGTTTGAAGAACTCTAATGCTTGCTTTGGTTGTGGTGAAATAGGTCATAAGGTTATTGATTGCCCTCATGCTTAAAACAAAGGTATAGATGGTCGTCCTTAAGGCCAAGGTGCTAATGTGGGTCAAAGGTCAAAGGGAGGCCAACAAGGGGGTGTTCCAAGGAAAAATAGGTTCTATGCTCTCTAAGGAAGGCAAGGGGTGGATGAGGTGCCCGATGTCATCACCAGTGTGTTAAAGGTTTTTGATTTTGATGTATATGCATTAATAGATCTAGGTGTCACTCTTTCTTTTATTATCCATTTGTTGATAGAAAGCTCTATGTAAGTCTCGAATTCTTGTGTGAACCTTATGAAGTGTCTACCCCCATTAGTGTGTCCATTGTTGCTAAGAGTCTAGAGAAATTTTTCCATGTTCATATTTCATAAAGCCTTGCCTTGTGATTTTGTTGAATTAGGTATGGTAGATTTTGATATCATTCTTAGGATGGATTGGTTACATGCATATTATGCCTCTATTGATTGTATAATACGTAAGGTTAAATTTCAATTCCCTAATGAGCCCGTCCTTTAGTGGGAAAGTCTTGATGTGGTGGTCAAGGGTAGATTCATTTCTTGTCTTAAAGCCCAAAAGTTTATTTTGAAGGGTTGCATTTATCATCTTGTTAGGGTTAGGGATGTTGAGTCTAAAGTCCTTCCTATTGAGTCGGTTTCGATGGTCAATGCATTTTTTGATGTCTTTCTCGATGAGCTTTCCGGTGTTCCTCCCTAAAGGGAAATAAACTTTGGTATAGACCTCCTTTTTGATACACAACCTATTTCCATTCCCCCTTACCATATGGCCCTGGAAGAATTGAAGGAGTTTAAGGATTAATCGAAAGATTTGTTGGAGAAGGATTTTATAAGGCCTAGTAAGTCACCTTGAGGTGCACCGGTGTTGTTTGTGAAGAAAAATGATGGTTCCCTTAGAATATGCATTGATTACCGACAACTTAATAGGGTTACCATAAAGAACAAGTGCCCTCTACCAAGGACTGATGACCTTTTTGATCAACTACAAGGGGCTGTCACTTTTCTAAGATTGATCTTCGATCCAGATACCACCAAGTGAATTTGAGGGAGTGTGATATTCCCAAGATGGATTTTCTGACTAAGTATGGGCACTTTGAATTTTTGGTTACGTCTTTTGGGTTAACCAATGTGCCATCTATATTTATGGATCTCATGAATAATGTCTTTAAACCCTACCTTGACATATTTATGGTGGTCTTTATTGATGATATATTGATTTATTCTCGGAGTAAGGGAGAGCATGTGAATCACTTAAGGGTAGTGTTTCAAATCTTGAGGGATGAGATGTTGTTTGCTACATAAAAAAAGTGTGAATTTTGGTTGAAAAAGGTTGCTTTTCTGGGACATATGGTGTCGGGTGATCGCATTAAGGTGGATCCTAAGAAGATGGAGGTGATAAGAAATTGGACTAGACCCTTGACTCTATCGGATATTAGGAGTTTCTGGGGTTTGGCGGGTTACTATCAGAGGTTTGTAAATGGCTTTTCTTCTATTGCTTCTTCAATGACAAAGTTGGCCCAAAAGAAGGTAAAATTCATGTGGACCGATGAATATGAAAAGAGTTTCCAAACATTGAAAGATAAGCTTATCTTCGCTCCAATCTTGGCTCTACCGGAAAGGTTGGAAGGGTTTGTGGTATATTGTGATGCCTCAAGAATTAGTTTGGGTGTGTTTTGATATAAAATGCAAAATGATAGCATATGCCTCTAGATAACTTAAGGTGCATGAGCGAAATTATCCCACCTATTCTCTTGAATTGGCGGCCATGGTGTTGGGTTTGAAAATTTGGCGTCACTACTTGTACGGGGTTCATGTTGATGTGTTTACTGACCACAAAAGTCTCCACTATGTATTTACCCAAAAAGATCTTAACTTGAGACAAAGAAGGTGGTTAGAGCTCCTTAAAGATTATGACATGAGTGTGCATTATCATCCCGACAAAGCTAATGTTGTGGTTGATGATCTAAGTAGAGTGTCCATGGGTAGTCTAGCTCATATTGATGATGGTGGAAAGGAGGTGGCTAGAGAAGTTCACCGGTTAGCTAGGTTGGGGGTTAGGTTGGATGAAGTTGAAAATGGTGGTGTAGTGGTTGTTGATAGCTTTAAATCTTCTTTGATTGAGGAAGTAAAGTCAAAACAAGATTTTGACCGCTTTGCTAGAGTTGAAGGCCTTGGTTAAGGATGGTAAAGTTGAGGCTTTCTCCCAAGGTGGAGATGGTGTATTTAGGTACCAAGGTAGGTTGTGTGTACCTAATTTGGATGATTTGAAAGAGTTGATTGTGAAGGAGGCTCATAATTCATCCTATTTTATTCTCCTCGGTTCTACAAAGATGCATAGAGACTTGAGGGAGATGTATTGCTGGGGTGGTATAAAAAGAGATATTGCCAAGTTTGTATTGGATATTACAATTGTCAACAAGTAAAAGTCGCACATCAAAGGTCAGGTGGCCTAGCCCAAGACATAGAGATTCCTACTTGGAAATCGGAAGAGATCAACATGGATTTTATGGTTGGGTTGCCTAAGACTAGGAGACACTTTGACTCTATTTGGGTTATGGTGGGTAGAATGACAAAGTTGGCTCATTTTCTACCGATCAAAACCACTTATGGTGCCAAAGATTATGCCAAGTTGTATATTCATGAGTTGGTTAGATTGCATAGGGTGCCCTTTTCTATCATTTCAAATTGTGGTGCTCAATTCACCTCTCATTTTTGGAGGTCCTTCCAAAAAGGTCTCGGTACTAAGGTCAAGCTTAGCACGACTTTTCATCCTCAAATGGATGGTCAAGCCAAAAGGACTATCAAATTCTGGAGGATATGCTTAGAGCTTGTGTTTTAGAGTTTAAGGGTAGTTGGGATGAACATCTTCCACTAATTGAGTTTGCTTACAATAAGAACTACCACTCAAGCATTGGCATGGCTGCCTTTGAGGCTTTATATAGTAGACGTTGTAGATCTCTAGTTGGGTGGGTTGATGTGGGGGAGATCGTATTGCTAAGTCCAGATTTGGTTATGGAAGCCTTGGAGAAAGTGAGGTTGATAAGAGAGAGTTTAAAGGCATCCCAAAGTAAACAAAAGTCCTAATGCAATATAAGAAGAAGGGATCTTAAGTTTAAGGTTGGTGATTGGGTTTACTTGAAAGTATCACTCCGGTGTGGTCTGGTTTGGCAAGAAAGGAAAATTGAGCCCAAGGTTTGTGGGTTCTTATAAATTTTTGAGGAGAGTTGGTAAGATTGCATATGAGTTGAAGTTGCCTATGGAGATGAATATGGTTTATTCGGTCTTCCATGTGTCCATGTTGAAGAAGTGTGTGGGTGACCCAAGTGCAATAGTGTCCTTAGAGGTTATGAGTGTTGTAGAAGATAATTTGACCTACGAGGAGGTCCAGGTGGAGATTTCAGATACACAAGTGAAGAGGTTTGAGAAACAAAGATGTAGCTTCCGTCAAGGTCCTTTGGATGAATCAACAAGTTGAAAGTGCCACATAGCCGAAGCAGATATGAGAAAGCGATATCCATATCTCTTTTACACTACTCAATCCAAAGGTAACAATTTAAGTCCCCTACATGATTTCAAGCCTTGAGTTTCAGCCCTTGTATCGTTTTGCATGCATTCATGTTTATGGTAACAAGTTTATGGTGATTTTTTGACATTCGTGTTTAGATTTTTGAAAATGATATTTAAATGCATTTGTTGCATTCATGTTGGGCTGAAATCTTCATAATTACATCTTTTATGTATGTTTCTTTGACATTTGGTGACGAATGTTCCTAATGGGGAGATATTGAAACACCCCTCATGTGTTTTGGAATGCCCCATAATCGTAACTTCCATATATCTCAAAATTCGTGCATAATTTTGAAAATCCAACTTCATACTCTCGAGCAAAGGGCAAAATTGAGTGAGAGATGGGTATAACCCAGATTTTAGAAGACTAGCGTCTGACTGCGCCTTGGCTACAATGCACTAGGGAAGCTGACTAGTGTAAATTAGAGTTCGCACTTCGTCCGTGTCTCGCCAGGGGAGCAGACCAGTGTATTATTTTCCTTGGTTTTTCTATTTTGGCCAAGGGCATTAGGGTCATAGCCCTATGCTCACTTAAATGTGAAATATCCCATACTTAGCCATTTTTTTCAACTCTATAACTCACAAAACTCTCTCTCAAACCTCTCTAAGACTCTATCATTATAAGAATTTCAACTCAATTTTGGGACTCAAGGACTCATTTCATGATCTAAGTCTACTTCAAGTTCACATCAAGGAATTCAAGGTTTACGGTATGTGGGTCTTCATCCATGGCTCATTTCACCCATGGAGCCCAACCTTCTCTTTTCATGAAAATTGCATGTTTTCAAGTTATATTACCTGTGGGTATCTCTTATTATGGATTATGAGTATAAATTATGTTGGGATATTATGAAGTATGGATTGATTATGCATGAATATATATATTTCAAGCTTATTCCATGAAATGATTTTGTCTATTGAGACTATGCATATTTTGAGCTATGAAACTATGAACTATTATGAGTTTTTGTGATGAATTTAAAGGTACCCTATATCACTATTTTATTACTATGTTGGTGGATTGATTTGCATGATGTTTACTCGTATTATTTCACCCTCGAATTGCATGATTTTGAACAAGTATCTTGAACCCACCATATGTTTGATAAAATGACATGAGAAGAATCCTCAAGCTATTAATGATCTATTACATGATGTACAAGTCAAGTGACTTCATGATGGTTAAGAGCTTTCAAGCATGTATTGAATTCATGAAAAGTATCTATGATGTTACAAGCATCAAGTTAAGCCCTATTTCAAGGTTTTTACCTCTTTTGAGCCATTTATGTTAAAGCAAGGGTTCATGTATGACTATAAACTATTCTCATGTTCAAGCTAGGCTCACCATTAGAGGTCAAACATTTTTAAGAGCTACTCATGTCATGTTGCATGTTTCTCATAAGTTATTGAACTTATGATTATTTCAAGTATTCCGTGGGATTAGACTTCGCACCGATGGATTGGTTGTCGGTGTGGACTACCTTCAAGGGTCCATACTCTTTTCCTCAAACTATATCCTACCATATGATTATGATTATTACCCTTGTTATTCTAGTGGATCCATCTTGTGCACTTTATCATGAAAGCCTTTTCAAAATGGGACTTGTTCCCGTAAGGAGGGTTACTTCATACAAAATGGGTCATGTTCCCTAAGGTGAAGTATAGTTTACCTTTGAAAGTAGAACACCTCTTTAACGATGAGGGTTAATCATTGGGATTCCAAGTTGTAGCTCTCTGGTCTTACTCATGTCGGTTAAGGTCCCTTTCCACATATGTATGATATATTATGCAAGTTAAATGATTTACAAGCATGTCTTGCTATAAGCATTGATCATGCATGCCATATTGAGGTTATATATATCCATTGCTCATGATTATGCATTATGAATATATTGGCTTATGCCTTTATTGCATTGCACCCCACATACTTAGTACATTCAAACGTACTAATGCATACTCTATGCCTACATGATATTACCGTGTAGGTATCGGAGCTCCTTTTGATCATCCTCCTCCACGTGGTTAGCTCGGTACTTCAAAGAAAAGCATTGGTGAGTCCTCAAATCCGAGGACATATCTAAATTACTCTTGCTATGTTGAGACTTCTTTATGTTGAACACTTATCATTATGATGGTGAGCCCGGAAAGTGTGTTGGTCCCCACTCCATTTCAAGTTAGAGGTGTTGTTGGATGGTATGATGTATTTGTGCCATGAGCTTGACTCTTTTATTGCTTTTATGAATATCAAGATTTCTTTTAGTCCTGCTTCTCTTTTATTTTTTCTTGTAATTCTTAATTTACTTCTGCGACCAAGGATATATGATTGATATGCTAAGAGGCTTATTTGGGGTCCCTTCGGGTTTTCCATTCTCCGTTTCATGTCTAGGACCAAGCGTTGGGTCGTGACACAATGTTTGGTAACAAGGGTGCACTGGAGCTTGAGGAAGTATGATTACTCAAGCTACCTAAGTCGTGCTGTGATAATAAATCAGGCGCTACTTAGGAGGCAACCCAAGGTTTTTTTATGTAATTACATAGTTATAGGTTTATTTTTATTTTTTGGATTCATAGGTAGTTGTTTTATTTTGTTTTGGTTGCAATTTTGGACATTGGGTTGGTTGCATATAGGGTGACAGTGTATTTTATGAAGAGTATGCCAGTACAGGAGGGCTAATCAACAAATTTGGCTGAGAAAAGCACCAGGTCAAGTTTCTACAACTGGGTCTACGAGTTGTAGATCAGTTTACGACTCGTCCCCCCATCTCTTAGGGATTTCCAATAAACAGGATAATTGTGCACTCTAGTCCACGAGCCAACTTTACAACTCATAGACCAAACTACGAGTCGTGAATGGGGTTCCTGGACCTCAGGCAAGTTTTCTAAAATTTTGCTAAGTATTGAGGGTTCTACAAAACTATGATCTATGAGTTGTAGAACCATCTACGACTTGTAATCGGTGTTTCATAAACCCAGGCCCAATTGCTTTTTTAGTTGACCCAATTTATTAAAAAAAGGATAAAAAATAATTTGACCCTATTTGACCTAAAATCAACTGGTCAACCTAACTTGACCCCTCCCCCCATCAAAATTCCAACCAGCGTGACCCATTTTCTGATTAGATTTCTAGCTACTCTAGGGTTTTGTGCCTACCTATTTCTCTCATCTTCTTCAAGGTTCATCTAATTTCTTGGTAAGTTCTTGGTTTACTTAAAACCCTTAAATTTCCTTGTTCTTAATTTATTGATTTGATGATTATGATGGGTATGGTGTTTAGACATGTGACCATTGTGTGAATTTGAATTGTGATTATATGAAATTGGGTTGCCCCTAGTTGCCTTGTTAATTGATTCCGAAATTGGGTATTTTTGGCTTTATGAATGCTCCTTGATTGTGATTATTGGATCATCCACAATGTTTGATTGAATGGTATTGAATGGTTTATAATTGTCAATTCGTGATTGATGACATAGGATCATGTTACTATGTAAGTCAAATTGAGATGGTCGAAATTGTAGGGTAATTGATACTTAATCATTCTTAGATAGGATGAATATATTTGAAATTATTGTGGGTAATGGTTGTGGTGTAGTAATCATGTGGGTGTGTATGTTGTTGCTTCGATACTGATAGAATCAGTTGTGGGAAATGTTTTAAGGGTCTATGTGATGGACTCAGAAACTCAGGTAACTGAGATTTCTGGTTCACGAGAGGCTCTTACAACCCGTAGAGCAATGTACGAGTCGTAGTTGCCCCTCATGTGAAATTCCAGAAACTTGATGTTCTGAGTATTCATTAGATGAGACCTTCTACGAGTTGTAGATCACTTCACGACTCGTAGATCCCTGCCTAAATTTTATTACTTACAAAAATTTTCCACAACCCTAGTCTACGAGTCATACCTAGTTTTGTAGACTTTTCCAGTAACCAAAATTATTTTGAATCACTGGTCTATGAGAGCACTTTACGACTTGTAGTATTCACTATGACTCGTAAAAGGGCTTTCATAGAGCTCTTTTGCAAGCGACTTAAATGATTTTTTGTACTTTATTTCTTGATTTTTGGGGCTAACTATGGTGTGTTCATGTCTATATTTCAGGTATTATGGCCCCAAAATGTAAACGTGTTAAGATTAAGGATCTGAGGAGAATGCTTAGGGATGAGCCTTCAGATGACAAGCAGAACCCTCAGTTGAACAGGTCACTAGAGATCCTCAATGTCAGACTAGACCCAAATATTGTGACACCACAGACCATAGCCGCAGTTAGAGGTGGGCGTACTCAGGTTCTAGTTGCTAGTCTTTCACAGTCTATAGAAAGCGTTAGCGATGAATGTGGGAGCAGCATGCCATAGATGACTCCATCAGGAGAGGATTCTAATTCTGAGGAGCTCTGAGGATAGAGGAGATGTCGAGTCTTCCATCGCACCATCTTCATCATCAGCACTGGATGCCTCTGCTAACTGGTGGTGCATCGAGGGCATGAAGGTGATTTACTTAGACGGTATGTAGTGAAAGGAGCAGGGAAAATCGACCCATTCTATTTACAAGGAGCACAGGGTGATTTCTGATATACTTAGCCGCTTCCCCAGTCTATAGGATACGATGACTCATTATGCGTTCATATGGATGGCGGAGTCTCTTGGCAGGTACTTCCCAATTTTGGTGAGGGAGTTTTATGCATCCAAATGCAGCGACCATACATTTTTCTCTTCCCAAGGGGAAGAAACCTCTCACTCAGCCTAGGCTGACAGACACACGAGTGAAAGGTCCACAGGTAGACATTTGAGAGGCAACTATCCGTCATTTGCTTTTTGGTCCTGAGTATCGTGCCCCCAAATCCATAGGAGAGTTTGATTACATGTTGGGGCAGGCTAGGAACCCATTGATCATGAAGGATCCTGAGCATCGAGCCACACTTTTGAGAAGGGTGTCTAGTCATATTGCAGAGCAAGGTCCGGAACCTGCTTGGCTCACCACCCACATGGAGCCTATTGTCAAGGCTTCGCTCAGTTTTCCCACCAAATTTTGGTGGGCCACTGTTTGATCATGTATCTGGCCGACCATGGTGGATAATACTCTTATGCTGGAGAGTGTGATTTTGGTTGCCAGCATCTTTGTTGGTTATGATATAGATTAGCTCGCCTCATCACCAAGTAGATACATGAGGCTACACTGAAGAGGGCCACCTCCATCCCTATCCCTTGTTTGATCTACAAACTTTATGTCGAGTCTAAGGTGGAGATACTACACTAGCTGGACCGTTTGGTAGAGGCCGAGGACATTTTAGAGCCCAGCCTGATCAAGGATGATAAGAACCCGACGGCACTCCGGCGAGCACAACCTCCACCTCCACTAGAGATGTTCACCACGACGCCACTGCTTGAGGATTCGGAGATTGACACCACCACCGCCAATGCTACTACTAAGGAGAGGCCCTCGCATCATGGTACAAATGAGGAAAGGGGCCCACAATTACAGCTACCACACCAGATGCCACTACTTCACAGACTCCTACAACGGGTATGGTCTACGTGTCCACCACTTTTATACAGGCATGGCACAGTGTTTAGCATATGCTGAGGCACAATTGACTCATCTCTTTCTATAGATTAAGCCATGGGGTCGGCAAGCTATCTCCGACTTGGAAGGTCGGAAGCAAGCATTTACGGTCGCTGCTATTCAGGACCATACTTTTACCTTGGATGCCCGCATAGACGCCTTCTAGGAGAGGTTGCTGAAGATATTGGCTGAGACCCGACCTTCAGATTTGTTAGCCATGTAGATAGAGATCCAGAAGCTCAGGGATAACTTGACAGCCTCACTATGACACTAGTCACACTACTAGATACAATATCTCTGGTGCCGGGGATTGATTTATTTTCTCCCGATGAGCCTACGCATTCTTCCCTCAAGAAGAGGCCTTGCATGGATGAGTATCTAGAGGACAAATATGTACTTGTGAGGGTGTCAGAGGAGAGAGATCTCGAGCTTTCCTAGAGAGAGTCGAGGTGTGATAGGGAGATCAAATGAGCTTAGAAGGAGGATCACTTAAGGGGTATTGACCCCTCCGAACAAAGTACTATTGCTGAGGAGACTACCCCGTAGGAGGGGGATGGCCAGACTTTAGCTAGAGACCGGCGCATAGGCGCCCAGGTATGCTTTTGACCCTTTTATGTGTTTATTATGCTTGATTTTGTGCATTGGGGACAATGCACATCTTTTTCCATGGGGTGTGGGTAGTTATGGGCCTTGGTGAAGTCTGAGTAGCTTATGGTCCATAACTACCCTAATTTTTGATCCCCAGATTTTCTTGCATGTGTTCTTTTTTCTCATGGATATTTAATTTTTATTGAACCGGCACGTTTAGGATGTTTAGATAGTATGTGTAACATATAATACTAATAATTATGGCATATATCATATTTTTATGTTTTGTTTTGAATAAATGATACCCACCAAAATTTTTGATTAGTAGTTAGATGGCAACTATGCATGTTAAGGTGTTTGGGATATCTGGTCTAATATGTAAGGATAAATTGAGATACGAAGCATGTTTTGTGAGTCTTGTTGATAATGTATGTTTTTCCATGAGAGTGTGAGCTTATTTTGCTTGATTCATGTCTTTTGTGGTAATTCAAATTTTCCTTATAACTCTATATTAGATTGTAGATTAAATGGATTAGGAAAGGATCTTAGGCCTTTGTTCTTTAATTAGTCCACTTTAGCCTAAAATAACCAATCAAATAATGATATATCCCCAGTTTCAAGTATTTGAGTCTTACATGTACCAATTCTTTCTAAACACCTAATTAACCTAGCTTTGTCTAGTGAACATCCTGAAATTGGCCCTGGTCTTTCCTTGAGCATTGTGAACCTTAACTGAGGTAAAAAGCCTAAGTTGAGGGTGGCTACCCAAAAGTGGCCTTGGCTTGGAGGATAGATATTGTATGCTTCAATATAGGCTAAAAGCCTAAGTTGAGGGTGGCTGACGTAAGGGTAAAGGCATAAAAATAAGGGGGTGAGTTCGGAATGAAGAGAAAAAGAAGAAAAATCATGTATTGGGTGCAAGAAAAAGAAAAGATGCCTTAGATTGAGCTAAAAAGCTAAATGAAGTGTGAAAACAAGGAAAAAACCTGAAAAATGAGAAGAAAGTACCCGGCAAAGCTTGAATTACGAAAAAGGGAGAAAAAGGTGAAAATGACAGAGTTGGTAAGGCAAAATTGTAAAAAAAAATGCAATTTCGCGGAGGGTCATCAGTCACTATTTTCCTATAATATCATACCAAAGCCCATTAAGCCTACATTACAAGCTTATAAAGTCCTAAAGTGATCCTAGTCCAGTTAGTTGAAGGTTTGAGTCATGAGTATAGGGGCAAGCCTATGGTATTAGTTGTTATGCATGAATATCTTTTGTGAGAGTGAGTGTTTTTGCATAGTCCCATAGTTAAATTTGAAATTACCATTGAGTGTCAAAATGGGACTTCTTTCTGTGAGGGCACTTGCATTGCATTGTTAGCATTTGACTTATTTAGTAATTATGGACTATTGATATTCCTTAGCTTGTCATAGCTATCTTGTCACTTGCACCGGTATGCGTTGGTTTGCTAAATAGCTATTTGATCTTGTTTTGAAAAGCTGGTGTAGGTATCTGAGTTTGAGATGTATATGATATATGCCATTGAGTTGACATCAGTGTTGTAACACACCACATCTTACAATATTGGCATAATGCAAATGAAACATGACATGGTTTGGTCAAACTAGCGCTAATTTTTAAAAGTACTTGAATCCCATGTTAATGGGCTATATGCGGTCTAACGCTTGACAAGCTCGAGTGTATACATATTTTGTGTCGAATTGAGGAGATTATGGCCTTAAATGAAGTGAGAAAATTGATGTGCTTGTAGGACTTAGGAAGCTAGCAGGTGAGTCACCTACTTGCTTAGCTTAATTTGCTAGCTAAACGACGAGGCTCAACGTCGAATTTGTCCAAGTTCAATTATGAATAAAGTCCGTATTAAGGGTGTAAATTTAGCTTGTTTTTTAGCATCACACATGGACTACATTTTGAACCCAAGAAAGATATTAAAAAGGGCCCAAATACATCACAACACACTTAACAAATTGGGCCCAAATTAAGTGAAGAAGAAGTTGGAAATAGGCAGCCCAAGTCCATCAAGTTGGAGCCCCAAAAAGGCACAAGTGAAAGGGGCAAGGAGCTGCATCACCGCCTTGGTGAAGTAAGGCTGAGAATGCCTCATTAGGTCGGCCAAATCACACCATAAAAAGGGGTCAAAGTAGCTCCCAAAGGTTATTTCTCAACTTGACCACACAAAAATCAGATTTGCTCTCTAAATTTCCTCTCAACTTTTCTTAACTTTGTGAAGCAGCCAAACGACTTTTTAGGGTTCTTAAGGAGCCTCTAAACCTTGAAGACAAAGGTAAGTAATTATAGTTGTGTATTTAGTATAGTTTCATCATAAAAAACAAGAAATAGATGCTAGTTATGCTTGCTGAAATTGTTGGACAGCATGTGGGTAGAAAGTTGTTGCACACTTGCCTTTGTTTTAGTGATTTTTCTATAGTTTGTGAGTTGTATTATGAAGTTAAATTGGTGTTCTTAACGTGGTTTGAGTAATAAACATCACCCTAAGGTCGTTGCCCTGATTTTGGTTTCATTTAACAACCGCGTTTTATTGTATTATCTTAAGTGTCGTATTGATCGGAACTTGTGGGCTGATGGATATAAGGCTATTGCCTCACATCCTTAATGACTGATTTCTTACTGTTTTAGGGCTGTTTCAAGGCTGTTTTTATGTGTAAATGTTGCTGGAACAGTTTGGTTAGAGTTGGAATAGGTTTGGAGTTGTCAACGTCGAAATGTAGCGAAGGAAGGTAACATTATGCTGTCCATTTTTAGGTTGCGCAAAATTGTTGTGTTGTGCTTTGTGGGCTGTTGTAAAACTGTTATGGCATTAAAATAGGCTATATGTGATGTGTACATGTGAATGTGTGTTATAAAAACACGATTAGGGGGCGGAAAGTTTGTAAGAACACACTCGGGTTTACAAATACCCGCTTGCTGTCCGTGTGTTGTTTTGTTATGTGATTGGGCTGCCAAGGTGTATCTATTGGCTATTAATGCTAGTTTTATCACCTACTATGTTGTAGATAAGTATTTGGAGGAAGGGAAGGTTATCTCGAAGTGGTAACAAGGTCATACAACGAGGTATGTAAGGCTACTTGATTTTGCATCACTTGGCAAGAAACATAGATCTCTCCTTGGTACATAAAGACACTTGCCAACTCCGACACAACTATTAACCGGGTCTTCATTCTTCGACATGTTCGCATGCTTCCATACATAGTCACTTTCAGATCTGCATACATGCTTGTATACCAAGTTATAGGAGTTCTTGTTACTAGATAAAGTTCACGAGTTGTTTCATTTCACACGCGTTTTATTATTTGTGTAACATATTCTTTTTCATTGTCATATTGTCTTGTATGATTATCTACATGTCACATGATACATATACAGTCCTACATCTCCAATATTGTGACCACCGAAAGAACCATCTCAAAGGTAATTGAAAGGTAAAGCATATTGTTTATTGATAGGTGGTAGCCCGAGGGGTGGAAGAATCACCTAGCCAGGGACGATCCTATCACGGGTGGTAGCCCGAGGGGTTAAGGAATAACCTAGCCAGGGACGATCTCGATTCAGTTTACCACTGATCAGTTGATCATTTATTTTACAGCTATGCACAAATTATACAGTAAAGATAAAGTAATATAAAGAAGATAAAGTACATGATTCCACAGTATAACAAAAGGTGGTCCCAACTCTTACACCGGTGCATGGTTTCATTTGAGTTGTTACTTTATACACAGTATATCTTGTCTTACATATTCAGAACATTATATTGTACTAACGTCCCTTATGGGGGACCTGCATTTCATGCTGCAGGTACAGGTGCTAGTAGACCTCCCCAGTAGGAGTACAAGACATTCAGTTGTGGTTATCAAGCTCCAGGTTGCTTCGGCGCTTTGTGTATGTCTAGATCCTATATGTTTATATTGTACAACTAGTTGAGGCAGGGCCTGTCCCGACCTTAATCAGATGTTTTTCTCTTATCTAGAGGCTTTGTAGACTATGTAAATTAAAGTATGGTCATGTCTCGTACTTTAAAACACTGTGGCCCAAACAACCTAGCCATATGCATTTCTTTTGGCTTATCATCACTATTTATTTTGTTAAAGGTATGTCAAATGTAGAAACCCCTTATAATATGTATAGAAAGCGTATAGATACAGGTTGGTTCTCCCGAGTCTTATTGGCAACAGGTATCAGTCCGCCCTAGCGGGACTCTGGGACATGACAGAAGTGGTATCAGAGCGGGTCGTCCTAGGGAGTCTACAAAGCCATGTCTATGTAGGATCTTGTTTATTGATGTGTTGCGCACCACATTTATAAGCAGGAGGCTATGTGGCATTTAGGAGTTGTTACTTTCTTTCCATTCTTTAGATCGTGCCATAAAGTCAAGTGTAATAGGTACATTATGTCTAATTCCTAAATTGTTTTGTACAGCAAGTGTGCCAGAAACAAGGCAGAATAAAGGTAAAGGGAAGGGTGTAGAAGTGGTGGTTGGTATACCCATCTAGGTGAGACAACGAGATGAGGTTCGAGATGAGTCTTTGTCACAGACATCTCCAACTCCTCAGTTCCTGATGAACCCGAGAGTGGTGAAATTCCTCCAGAACCACCTATTGATGCTACCGTGCAGGATCTGAGAAATGCAGACCAACTATTGACCCGTATAGTTGCTGGTCAAGGTCAAAGGCAGGAAGGTCCAGTTATAGGTACAAGTGGTGCAAATAAGGCAACTGGCACAAGGATACGTGATTTTCTTAATTTGGACCCTCCATCCTTCACTGGGTCAGATCCCAATGAAGATCCCTAGGATTTTATTGATCAGATTCAGTGTACCTTAGATGTTATGCATGTGAGTGGTACAGAAGTTGTCGAGTTAACGACATATAGGTTAAAGGGTGTGGCTATATTGTGGTATAAAGCTTGGAAACAATCTAAGGATATAGATGCACCTCCAACTACTTGGAAAGAGTTCAAAGAGGCATTTCTTGACCATTATTTGCCATTAGAGATCCGAGAGGCACGTCCAGATCAGTCCCTGAATCTCCACCAAGGGAATATGAGTGTGAGGGAGTATAGCCTTCAATTTAATTCCTTGGAAAGGTATGCTCCTAATGTAGTTGCTACAATGGCAGATAGAGTTCATCGATATATAGATAGGTTAGACACGTATCTGGTCAGAGATTGCACCATTGCTTCCTTGAACAAAGATATAGACATAGCAAGAATTCAGGCGTTTGCACAGAAATTAGAGGATTAGAGGCATAGGAGAAGGATACAAGAGTTGGAGAGAGGGCAAGCCAAAAGAGCTAGATCTACAGGGCAGGTTTACACCACCCTAAAGTGATCTCAGGCCTCGGTTTTCTAATAGACCGCCTAGGACATCATCCTCCTACTCTACAGCCAGCGCTCCACCATAACTTCAAGGGTCTAAAAGTAATCAGTTTTGTCAATAGGGTGAAGGGCAAGGTTCTCGGACAACGGGTTATTCGGCAGGCCAAACAATGACTACTAGGCAGCCTTGTAAACAGTGTAGCAAGAGTCATCCAAGTATATGTCGTGTTGGCATAGATGTTTGGTATTGGTGTGGTGTGCCAGCGCATATAATAAGAGATTTCCCGAGGAGAGGCACAATCTACTAGGTCAGCTGTTGCATCATCATCAGTTGTTCCTCCAGTAGGTAGGGGTCAACAGGCACCTATGGGTCATGGTAGAGGTACGAGAGGGGTAGCTAGCTCTAGCGGAGTCCAGAATCGCACTTACGCACTGGGGAGTCGGCAGAATTTGGAAGCTTCACCTGATGTGGTCACAGGTACATTGTCCATCTTTTCATATAATGTATATGCATTAATTGACCCTGGTTCTACACTATCATACATCACTCCACTAGTTGTTGTGAAGCTTAATAGAACACCCAAATTATTGAACAAACCATTTGAAGTGTCTACACCAACCGGTGAATCTATTATGGCTAGAAGGGTTTATTATGATTGTGTAGTAATTGTTTGTGACCGTGACACATTGACTGACCTTATGGAGCTAGAAATGGTGGAATTTGATGTTGTAATAGGTATGGATTGGTTAGCTCTTGTTATGCCACTATGGATTGCTGAACTCAGAGAGTGTACTTCCACTTTCCAAATGAGGCAGTTCTTGAATGGGAAGGCAATGTTGGGGAACCAAAGGGGAAGTTTATCTCATATTTTAAGGCCAGAAAGATGATATCTAAGGGATATATATGTCATGTCGTTAGAGTAAGGGATAGGGAGACAGAATCACCAACTCCTCAGTCAGTTCCAGTAGTGAATGAATTTGTCGATGTGTTCCCTAAAGAACTCCCAGGCTTACCTCCTAAATGAGAAATAGATTTTGGTATTGACTTACTCCCAGGCACTCAACCTATTTCTATCCCTTCATATAGAATGGCTCCAACTTATTGGATAAGGGTTTTATAAGACCTAATGTGTCCCCTTGGGGTGCACCTGTGTTATTTGTATGCAAAAAGGATGACACCTTGAGAATGTGTATCGACTATCGACAATTGAATAGAGTGACAATTAAGAATAAATATCCCCTCCCTAGGATTGATGATTTATTTGATCAGTTACAGGGTACTAAATGCTTTTTAAAATTGATTTGAGATCAGGTTATCACCAAGTGAGGGTGAAGGAGCAAGATATACCCAAGACAACTTTCAGAATGCATTATAGTCACTTCGAATTTCTTGTTGTGTCATTTGGGCTAACGAATGCACCAGCAATTTTTATGAATCTGATGAACAGGGTATTCAAGCCATTCTTGGATGTGTTTGTGATAGTGTTTATAGATGACATTTTGGTATATTCAAGATCAGAAGAGGACCATGCAGATCACTTGAGATAGGTGCTACAGGTTCTTCGTGATCGATAATTGTATGCCAAGTTTTCTAAATGTGAATTTTGACTAAAATCAGTGGCATTCTTGGGTGATATTTTGTCTGATGAGGGAATAAGGGTTGATTCACAAAAGATAGAAGTTGTAAGAGATTGGCTAAGACCAACAACACCCATAGAAGTTCGGAGCTTCCTAGGCTTGGCAGGCTATTACGGGAGATTTGTTGAAGGTTTTTCTTCTATTCTGCACCTCTAACAAAGTTGACACATAAGGAAACAAAGTTCCAATAGAACGATGCATGTGAAAGGAGCTTTCAGGAGCTGAAAAATAAGCTAACTTCTGCACCTGTGCTAGTAATTACAGAAGACACTTAGGGGTATGCGGTGTATTGTGATGCTTCAGGAGTTGTCTTAGGGTGTGTACTAACACAGAATGGCAGGGTAATTGCTTATGCATCTAGGCAACTATGGCCACATGAGAAAAACTATCCAACGGTTGTGTTTGCTCTGAAAATGAGGCCCCACTATTTGCATGGGGTCCACATTGACATATATACTGATCATAAGAGCCTGCAGTACATCTTTAAGCAGAAAGACCTGAACTTAAGACAGCGGAGATGGCTAGAACTAATAAAGGATGACGACGTTGATATACTATACCATCCGGGGAATGCAAATGTGGTAGCCGATGCTATGAGTCGTAAGGCAATCATGAATACTGTGATCAAGCTATAATAAGTCACAAAATGGCTAAGGATCTACGTCAGCTAGCCAGTTTGGGAGTTCGCCTTCTTGAAACTCCAAAGGAAGAGGTTATTGTGCATAATGTTGCGGAGTCTTCATTGGTAGTAGAGGTGAAAGAAAAATAGTTCGAGGATCTTGTTTTACGACAGCTGAAGGAAAAGGTGACTCAGGGTACAATAAGAGGCTTTGACCTTGCACAAAATAGAGTACTTTACTGCCAAAATAGATTATGTGTGCCTGATATTAATGGGTTAAGAA
>JAOTQR010120281.1:0-24049 GCA_025774065.1 Solanum ossicruentum | reverse complement strand
ATCCTACATACTTAGTACATTCAAATGTACTAACGCATACTCTATGGATACATGATATCACCATCTAGGTATCGATGCTCCTCTTGATCGTCCTCCACGTGGCTAAGATTCTATGAAGATAAGCTTTGGTGAGTCCTCAAGTTCGAGGACACTATCTACTTTCTCTTGCTATTTCAGAGACTTCTTTATGTTGAACATTTGACATTATGAGGGTGAGCCCGAAAAGTGTGTTAGCCCCCACTCCATTCCAAGTTAGAGATGTATGTTTGATATTATGATGTTATTGTGCTATGAGCTTGACTCTTATGCTTTGCTTATATTCAAAGACTTCCCTTAGTATCACTTCCCATTTTATATATCTTTTGTTGTTTTTTATTTTACTTCTATGACCAAGGATGTGTGATTGATATACTAAGAAGTTTGTTTGGATCCCTTCGGGTTCCCATTCTTCGTGTCATATCTAGGCCCTAGGCTTAGGTCGTGACAACATTATGTAAGAGCTTGCCTGAATCCATACTGGTCTGGAGGTGATAATGAAGCAAAATTAGGAGTGAGTTAATATAGTTTTTCCTCAGCTTCCACGTGCACACATGTATGATGATCCCTATTATGAGGAGGACACTTGTTTCATTGCTGATCAGACGGGGGGTTTTCGTAACATTGCCCAAGTGTCCAATTAGGACTATTGGCACCAAGGTTAAGGGAACCAAAGTCGAAACTTCAATCGAGATGGAGCTTTTAGGGAAAACTACGGAGGATACTATGACCGAAATTGGGGCTAAGATAGAGATACAAATTGGGGTCGCAGACTGTTAGAGAAATGGTCCCTATGTGCCACCACACAACCGTAACATAAGTGCAAGTAACTCAAGAGTTGAGGAGATGTTTGATCATTTGCTGAAAAAAGTCGAGACACAAGATGAGACTCTGAGGGGGATAAAATCTGAGATCTCCAGTATAAATCAAAAAATCAAGTCTCATTATGTTTCTATCAAATTTCTTGAGTAATAGTTTGGTTAAGCGTCGACTAAACAAAATCAGCGTCAAAGGGGTACACTGCCTAGCAACACAGTTCAGAATCCTAAGAATGAAGGGCAGTGTATGGCGATTACTCTCGTGGTGTTAAGAGCACCATTGATCCTCCTATGCCAGTTGATGAGGATGATGTTCGAGATTAGATAGTTGAGGTGTCGAACGCGGATACAGGAGATGATTGTGGCAACGAAGGGGTGAGTGAAGTTGTTGATGCGCCACAGAAGTTCAAGTCCATTCCTAGGCCTCCTTCTCCCTTCCCTCAAAGAATCTAAACGAGGGAGGATGAAGGCAACTTCAAGCACTTCCTCTCCATGCTAAAACAACATTCCATCAACATCCCTCTCATTGAGGCGTTAGAGAAGATGCCTGGATATGCAAAGTACTTGAGGGACTTGGTTATGAAGAAACACAGAGTGATTCAGGAGCTCTCCCAAGAGCCTCAACATTGCAATGCAATTATCACGAGGTCCTTGGTCCAAAAGTAAGAAGATCCAGGAACTTTCACCATACCCTACACCATTGGAGATGTAGAGTTCACAAGGGCATTATGTGATGTAGGCCCCATCATTAATCTGATGCCCCGTACAGTCTTCAAGATGCTAGGATTAGGAACCCCTACTCCGATGAGCATGCAATTGTTGATGGTTGACTGCATGGTGAAGAAGCCTGTGGGGATATTGTATGATGTGTTGTCAAAGTTGAAAAGTTCATATTCCCCATAAACTTTATGATCCTAGATTGTGAAGTCGACTTTGACATACTAATCATCTTGGGAAGACCATTCCTAGCCATTGGTTGGTCACCGGTGGATATAGAAGTTGGTCAACTCAGCTTTCAGTTGAACGATGAAGAGGTCATCTTCAATATCTGTCAGTCTAGGAAAAGGCTAAATGATTTAAAGAATGAAGTCTGGGCACTTGATGAAGTCTGAGTAACCAAATTATCCACGTTGTGCCATGACAATAAATCAGGCGCTAATTGGGAGGCAACTCAAGGTTTTTAATGTAATAATTGCAGTTATAACTTTATTTTTTGCTTTTGAACATAAAGATAGTTTATTTTCTTGTATTTTGATTGTAATTTTGGAAATTAGGTTTGTTGCATATAGGTGTTTTCTATGAAGAATTTGTAGGTACAGAGCTATGTCAGCCGCTCTTAACTGAGAAGGGCATCAGGAAGGCCCTTTACAACTGGTTTTATGGGCCTTAAATCACAATACGACCCGTAAGCGATCTCATAGACACTTCCAGTGAGCAAAATGTTGTGTACTCTAGTCCATGAGCCAACTTTATGATCTATAGATAAAACCACAAGTCGTGAATGGGGCTCGTGGACACCATCTAAGTTTTCTGAAATGTTGACCAAGTGTTGGGGTCTCTTTAATTTACTATACTAGTTGTACTTCATTTTATGACTTGTATACTGGTCCGTCAAACCCAGTCCTTAAAACTAGGGTTTAGATGTTTTACAAAACTATAATTCACGAGCTATCAAACACTTTATGGCCCATAATCGGGCTTTTGTAGAGTCCAGGCCCATCAGTTATTGACTGACCTGGTCAAAGTATAAATATTAGGGTCAAAAAGAATTTTGACCCCATGTGAAGCCCTAATTTACAAATATACCTGGTAAAAAACCCACCCCTAATTTTCCAACCACCGACGACAACTCCATCCCCAGTTTCCAATGAGAATTTTCAATGGCCAAAGATTTCTAGTGTCTCATCACCTCCTTCATCTTCTACAATCTAATCTCGGAATTTGGTAAGTTTTTAGTTAATACAATACCATTAATTTGCCGATTCTTGTATGATTAAATTAAAAATCTTGTTGGGTATGGTAGTGTTAGACACAAACCTTTGTGTGAAAATTGACATGTTGATAATTGAGTTAAGGTTGCCCATGTTTTAATGTATGTGTTTACGGTCGAAATTTTGTGTGGTTGCCATTGTCTATTTCTGAATGATTACATTTTTGTGACTATGGAATCATACATCACGTAAATAAATTAGTTGTATGCGTCATATTCGATGTGTGGTGAAACGGGCTCATGTTTTTCATTGTAAAAATCATTCATAAGGAGTCGAAAAGGTTAGGAAAAGAATGTCTAATCATTTCTTATGGGGTATATGTGCTAATCGTCATGTTGAGTGTGGGTTGATATGATGAAAATCATATGAATGCGTGTGTATTGCTTTGATGTTGTTAGAATAGGATTAAAAAGTCATATGAGATCTATTTTGATGAACTTAGAAACTCAGGTGATTGAGATTTTAGGTCTACGAGTGGTCTTTACGATCCCTAGAACATTCCACGAGTCATAATTGCTCCAAATATAAGATTCCATAAACCTGAAGTTTCTAATTACCCATCAGATGAGACCTTCTACGAGTCGTAGAATACTTTATGGCCGTAGAAAGATCTTCTGGATCCCTGCCTGAAAGAAATTCAGACATTGGAAGCATCTACGACTCAGAGAATATTGTACGAGTCGTACCTAGTCTAGCAGACGTTTCTAGTAAAAAAATGTTTGTGAACACTATTTTTACGAGAGACTTCTATGACTTGATGTTTTCACTACAACCTGTATAGGTTCTTTCATAGACCCTTCGACAACAAATTCTAAGTTATTTTTGCATTTTATGTTTTGATCTGTGGGTCTAACCAAGGTGCGTAAATATCTATGTTCTAGGTGCTATGGACTCAAAAGCAAAATGTGAGGATATCAGGGCCATGTAGAGGAGGCTCCGGGATAAGCCCTCAGAGGATGAGCAGACCCCCACACTGAGTGGTTCACTAGAGGAGCTCAGCGTCCAACATATCCTGGAGGCTGACAGACTACAAACGAGGGATACTGCTAAAGCTGGGCAGACTCAGGCTTTTATCATTTGCACTCCCCAGTCTGATGAGGGAGGCCACGATAGGAGCAATTCTATTCAGATGCCTCCTTCCAGAGAGGAGTCTAGCTCAGAGTCAAACTCCGAAGATAGGTCAAAGACAAAGTCCTCTGCTGCACTAGGGCATCACCATCTCCAACAAATGCTCTTACTAGTCGGTGGTGCATCAAGGGAATGAGGGACATGTAGAGAATATGTAGACTACAGAGCGGGGCAAGCTAGCTAGCTCTATCTATGAGGAGCCCTGAGTTATCCCAAATAGACTCGACAATATCCCCAGTCTCCAAGACACCATGATCAGACACAGGCTCTAATAGCTGACCAAATCACTCAAGCGATACTCCCAGACCATGGTGAGGGAGTTCTATATGTCATGTGCAACCACTATTCATAGTACTCTTCCCAAGGGAAAGAAGTTCCTCGTTCAACCCAGACTAACTGAGACCAGAGTGAGGGGCCAATGGATGGATGCCTCGAAGACTACCATCCACTACATGCTATTTGGGCTAGAGTTCCCTACCCTAGATCCACCACTGAGATTGACCATAGAGTGGGATAGATGAGGGATTTGATGGTAATGAGAGGTCTAGATCGTAAAGTTGGCTTAATGAGATGTGTGGCTGTGTTGATTGCTGAGTAGGGTCCAAAACCAGCATGGGTTACCACGCACTCGGAGGATATTATCAAGGATTGTCTCAATTTCCCTGTGAAAATTTGGTGGGCGATTGTCAAATCATTTTTTTGGCTGACACTTGCTTATAATACCTTGATGCCGGAGCATGCAATTCTAGTTGCCAGTATCATGGCTGGCTACAAGATTAATTAGGCTTGGCTCATTGCCGAGCAGATTCATGAGGCTACGCTGAAGAGGTCCACCACCATCCTTTTTTCGATTATCGATCTACAAACTCTGTCTAGAGTCGGGGGTAGAGAGTCTAAACCATATGGACTCCCTGATTGAGGTCCAACACCTTAGATTCTAGCCTGATAAAGGCTGATAAGAACTTGACTGCACTCCAGCGGGCACTGCACCAGCCTACCCATATGCCAGAGATGTTCGCCCAATGCCACCGCCTGGGGTTCCATACACCACCACCACTGCTGCTACAGAGGATAGGCCCCATAGAATAAGGTAGATGAGAAGAAGGGGCCCATTACTTCTACTCTTACACCACAGGCCACTACATCACAGGTTGCTCCCGTGGCCATGGTTTACGTGTTTTCCATATACAGGATAGGGTGTAGAGATTATCGTATGCTGAGTCATAGTTGACTCAGCTAGTCCAGTAAATTAGGCCTTTGGTACACCAGGCAATTTCAAAGACATAGGGCCTCATGCAGAAATACACGATAGGTAATATCTAGGATCATTTTTCGGCAACGGATGCCCATATTGTTGCCTTCGAGATGAGGGTATAACAATCCTGAGCACCGCCCCAGACCACAGATTTAACAGCCCTACTGATGGAGATCCAATAACTCTAGGTTAATATTATAGCAACAGTGGTAGCACCAGCGACAGTATCAGAGACTACAGTCTGGGTGTCGATAGTAGATCTTTTTGCCCTTGATGAGCACACATAGCCTTCCCATGAGAAGTGGCCCTGCGCAGATGTTGATCCTGATGCGATACAATTTCATGTCAGTTTGACAGAGGAGGAGGAGCTCGAGCTGGTCTTAAGAAAGTTGAGACAGGAGGCAGAGATACAGTGAGCTCGGGAGTAAAAGTAGGTGAGGGGTGCTGGCTCCTCTAGACAGAGTGTTACTACTAAAGAGGCCACCATACAGGGCGAGGGTGGTCAGAATCAGCCACACACCCAGTGCTTAGACTCCCAGGTATGCTTTTTGACCCCTATATTTTATTTTGATTTGATTGTTTGCATTGGGGATAATGCACCTCTTTTTCGATGGGATTTGGGTAGTTATGGACCATATTGAAGTTTGAGTAGCTTGGGTCCATAACTACTCCAATTTTTTATCCTGGAGTTTTCTTTCCTACGCTCTTTTTCCCCATGGATATTTACATTCTATTAAACCAGCATGTTTAAGATGTTTTAGGTAGTATTTGTAGCATATAGTACGTTTATTTGTGGCATATACATGTTTTTGTGTTTTGTATGAAGAATGGTACCTACCAAATCTTCGTTAGTTAGTCTAGATAACAACCACATATGTTAATGTGTATTGATAATTCTTGTTTTGATAAGTGAGTTAAATTGAGATAAAAAACATGACTTGAGAGTCTTTTGTTGATAATGTAATCAGTGTCATGTGAGTGGGAGGTTAATTTGCTAAATTGATAGGTGGTGTTCTAGTTCAGAACTTGCCTGGTTACTCTAAGCTAGATTGTAGATTAAATGGATTAGGAAACGATCTTAGGCCATTGTACTTAAAGGTCATTACCAACTAAAATTACAGAATATCCCTTGATCCTAATGTTTGAGTCTATCATGTACCTATCCTTTGGAAACACCTAATTAACATAGTCTTGTTAGTTGTAAAATCCTGAAATTGGCCCTGGTCCCTCCTTGAACATTGTGCACCTTGACTGAGGCAAAAAGCCTAAGTTGAGTATGACTACCAAAAGTGGCCCTGGTTTTGAGGACGAATAATGTGCACCTCATCTCAGGCCAAAAGCCTAAGTTGATGGTAGATGCTGTAAGAGTGAAACCCAAAATTGAGAGGGAAGTTAGTGATACAGAGGAAAATTAAAAAAAATCCATGTACTGGGCGTAAGAAAAATAAGTGATGTATTAGTTATGAGCTAAACCGAAAAAAGAAAGTGCAAACACAAGGCAAGAAGCTGAAAAATAAAACAAGAGCACCTAGAAAAGCATAAAGTAGGAGAAAAGGGAGAATGGAGTGGAATGAAAATAATAGTGTTGGTAGGGTAAGAGTGTAGAAAAACATAGTATAAAGGAGGGGCGTTAGTCATTATATTACCAGAATATAATGTACCAAAGACCTCGTTCAAGTAGTCGAAGGTCTTAGTCATGAGTATAGGGGAAACCTATGGTATTAGACATGATGCATGAATATCTTTTGTGAGGGTGAGTGATTTTGCCTAGTCCCGAAATCATATATGAAAGCATCATCTAGAGTGAGATATGGGACTTCTTTCTGTGAGGGTACTTTCATTGCATTATTAGCAACGCTTATTTAGTGATTTTAGATTGTTGATAGGATCTCACTTGTCATAGTTGTGTTGTCACATGCATTAGTCTGTATTGGTTATCTGGATGGCTTTCTAATTCTGTTTTGAAAATTGATGTGGGTGTCTGTGCTTAAATTTGATGTGATGTATGACATAGATGGATATCTATGTTCTACCGTACTGCTTATATAGATCGATTCCATCACTTGAGGATGAGCAATAATTTTAAGTTGAGGGTGTTGATGTGCTGTTAAAATACAACACATTTGAAGCCTAAAACTTGGAATTTTGTGTGTTCTCAATGTGATATCAGTGGGTTTTATGTATTTTTGTGCTCTATTTGCAAGATTCCAATGTTGGCATTCATTTTCGAGAGAAAGTGCAAAAATTGCCTACTTTGGTAATATACGAGACCCTTTACAGGCCGTAGTTCATTCTACGAGCCGTGAAATAGGTTTCGTGCACAATTCCAGTGAGGGGATGATTTTCTAATGTTTGTTCTACAAACATGCAGATGGGTCACGAACTACTGTATGAGTCGTAGATCATGTTTCGTTCCCTGAGGATCAGAGAAGGACTTTCTAAACTTTCATCAGACGAAACCAACTTACGAGTCGTGGAACACATTACAAGTATAGAGGGGTGTCATAGAGCATGAGTCCATTTCTGTAGCAACAATGTACAAAAGCTCGATTACGGGTCATGGAATACAACACAACCCCTAAAGCTGATCGTGAGGCGTGCTGACCTGGCTGTCCTATTTTATTAGGACTTGTATTTTAAACATTATAAATAGGATTTTAGGTTATTTTTCTTAGTAAGTTCAATCAGTTCAAGTTAAAAATAGTGAGGTAGCATAGAGAAAACATTGGATAGTTTTGAGAAACACTTGTACTTTGATATGATCTTCTAATCTTGTGATTCTCATTGAAGCTTGGATTTGTTTGTGCTTAATTCAATTGTGTAAGTGCTCTATTATGTAATTCCAATTTATAAGGTTTGCATCTAAACAAATCATAAGTATCTAAATCAACAACTAGGGTTGTGGGAACCATGAAGAACTAACAAGGTAAAACCAAATAAATCAACACTCTTGGAAAGAGTGCATGCATGTATTAATTAACCTTGTCATTTTGCATATTTTCTAGTGGTGGTCAATATTTGAACTAGCCTAGTGTTACTGACTGGTCCTAGGTAGTAATAAATATGAAAAGAGATTAATTAACAGGATTCAAATGATGTGTTCTCGTCCAATTAATCGAACTAGGTCAAGGGAGGTTGTACTAGGACTAATAAGTAAGGGTTAGTAATGTCACACAGTAGAGATTGGCCAAGTTATGTAGTGAAATTCGCTTCTCGCCTGGACCAAAGGGTTTGTGAACTTAACTTACCATCCTGCATGCTATACACTATAAAAGAATTAGGTTATCCGATGATACTGAGTTAGGAAACCATAGGAGATAAAATACCTTAGTTTCTCTCCATATTTGTTAAACTCCTATATTAGTTAGGTTAACTTTCTTACTTGTTACTACAAAATCCCACCTTTGAGGAAGTAAGTTAGTTTTTCACTTGAATTATATTAATTGAATTCTCTTAAGTCTATGTATTCCCTGTGGGTTCGACCCCAAGCTTGGTTAAGTTCTATTTCTTGATAATGACCGTTTTATCCTCAATAAGGAGGTATAACTTGGGTGACATTATGGACTTACAAAGGGTTAGATTTTTACAATTAAAGTTTCAAGGGGTGGTTCGGAAGTGGTGGTGATTTTATATGCGCACTAAGCTAGCAGGGTCTGCACCAGTCGAGTAGAAGGTATTTTCATATGCTTTTCAAGAGCAGTTAATTCCTTAGAATGTTTGAGAGGAGAGCAGGTCTAGATTTGAGACTTTAACCAAGGGAGGTATGACAGTAGCTAAGTATGAGGCTAGATTTTACCAGTTGTATTGATATATCTTATCATTGATACTTACAGAGGTAGACAGAGTTCATAGATTTGTGAAGGGATTAGCATTCTCCTTTCGGTCTTATGTGGTCAGGTCTTCACGTTAGGTTGTATCTTTCTAGGTTGTAGTGGGTATTGCCATGGAGGCAATGTTACTATTAAGAAAGAAGTTTAGGGACTCCAAAAGGGTTTGATATTCCAATCACTGCACAGGTACCTCATCAAGGGATAGAGGTTTCCACAGAGGGGTTGGTACTTCCTTGTATTGACGTCCAGTCCATGCTTCATTCCCAACTTCAGAAGGTGGTCATGAACCTCGTGGTTTATACAGTCATGCATAGAGATCCCCCAGCTTTCAGTAGAGACCTATGAGCCAAGGTGGTTACAATATTCCCCCTCTATCTTCTCAGTCCTCTCTTTATCCGAGGTCATGTTATAGTGTGGCTCCCTAAACCATGTGTTGAGATATTACCCTCATCAAACTCACGCAAGCCATACTATTCTAATTCAGTCGTGCTGATCAGAGATCAAAGTTCTCCAGTTAGAGATACAACCCCTCAAACTATAGGTCATGGTATAGAGCATTTAGGTAGATGTGAGCATACTCGGGGAAGGAGTACAGGTGATGTAGCAAGACAGTAGGGAGGTATAGGTCCTGCTAAGGCATCACGTGCTAGAGGCAATCATTTCTATGATTTTCTTAGGAGGCCCAAGGTTGAAGCATCAGATGCTATTATTGGAGGTATGGTACCAGTCTGTCACAGGCCTACATCAATATTATTTGATCCTAGATCCAAATATTCTTATGTATTTACATATTTCTCTACTGTGTTTGATTTATTGTGTGAGCTTATGTTTGTTCCCATGCATGTTTCTACCTCGGTAGGTGATGCTTTAATGGTAGATCAGGTTTCCCAATCTTCTTTTGTCTCGTTGGATGGAATGATACTTGGATCAACATGATTATTCTTGATATGATTGATTTTGATGTTATAGTAAGGACATAGTGGCTTTCTCCTCATCAGGCTATTGTTGATTGTTATGGTAAGACTATGACCTTGGCTATATCGAGTATATCGAGTATTGTGTGGTGGGGTTCAAATGGTTCTTATCCTAACAAAGTCATTTCTTATATTTGAGAATGGAAGCTTGTGGATCGGGGTTTTCTTGCTCACTTGGCATTTATTCACGATATCGGTGTTGAGCCACCACCGATGGAGTCTATACCTATTGTTTGAGATTCTATTGATGTATTTCCCACAAACCTTCCTAGAGTCCCTCCTAATAGGGATATTGATTTTTCCATTGATCTTGAGTGGAGCACTAAGCCAATTTCTATTCCTCTATACCGCATGGCTCCAGTTTAGTTAAAGGAGCTCAAAGAGCAGCTCTATGATTTGTTGAGTAAAGGGCTCATATGACCTAGTCTGTTGTCATGAGGTGCCCCTGTCTTGATTGTAAAGTAAAAAGATTGTTCACTGAGAATATACATTAATTATTGGTAACTGAAAAAGGTGACAGTCAAGAACAAGTATCCTCTACCTAGGATTGGTGATCAATTTGACCAGCTTTAGGGTGAAACTATATTTTCTATGATTGATTTGAGATTCGGATATCACCAGCTGAGGATCAGGGCTTTTGACATTCCTAAGACAACTTTTCGGATGAACTATGGGCGTTATGAGTTCCTTGTTATGTAATTTTGGATGACTAATGGCCCAAGATTTATAAGGTTTATGAGTGGTGTATTCCGACCATATTTGGATTCTTTTGTTATTTTCTTTATTTTGGTCTACTCCAAGACCAAAGTGGGCCATGAGCAATACTTGAGGATTGTACTTCAGCAACTTAGAGAGGAGAAATTGTATTCTAATTTATTCAAGTGTGAGTTTTGGCTGAGTTTAATGGCATTTCTAGGTCAAATTGTGTCTAGACAGGATAGTTAGGTTGATCTAGGAGGATTGATGCAGTTAGGGGTTTGACTAGACCTATTTCAGCTACTGAGATTCATAGTTATTTAGCCTAGCTGGTTATTATAGGGGGTTCGTTCAGGGCTTTTCTTCTATAGCAACTCCACTGAGTAGGCTCACTCAGACGAATGTTCCATTCTATTGGTTGGATGAGTATTAGGAGAGTTTCCAAAAGCTCAAGGTACTATTGGCCAGAACTCTTGTTCTGACCTTGTCGGAGGAGGGTGTCAGCTTTATGGTATATTGTGATGAGTTCCAAGTTAGTATATGCAAAAATGGAAGGCAATTGCCTATGTCTCTAGATAGTTGAAGATCCATGAGAAGAACTATCCTAACCATGACTTACAGTTGACAACTATTGCATTTGTGCTAAAGCTGTGGAGGCATTATCTATATAGCATTCATTGTGATATCTTCACTAACTATCATGGCTTATAGTGTATTTTCACCCAGAAGGACTTGAATTTAAGTCAAATTGAAATGCCCCTCATGTGCGTCGGAATGCCCTGTAATCGTAATTTCCATATATTTCAAAATCTGTGCATGATTTCAAAAATCCAACTTCTTATTCTTGATCAAGGGAAAAATTAAGTGGGGAATAGTTATAACCCAAATTTAAGAAGTCTCATAGAAAAAAATAAATTTTGCTAATTTTTCATAATCCAATATCTATCCGAGCCCTAGTCGCAACGTGCCAAGGGCGCGAAGTAATGTAAATTGAAGTTCGCATATGGTCTATGCCACCCCAAGGGCACTGATTAGAGTATATTTTCATTGGTTTCCTTAATGCGCCCAAGGGCATTAGGGTCACAGCCCCATGCCCACTTAAACGTGAAATCTCCCATACTTAGCCTTTTTTTTATCTCTATCACTCACAAAACCCTCTCTAAAACCTCTCTAAGACTTTATCAATTCTCTCATCCAAATTCAAGTATTTCAAGCTCAATTTTGGGACTCAAGGACTCATTTCACTCTCTAAGTCTACTTCAAGATCATTTCAAGGAATCCAAGGTTTAAGGTATGTGGGTCTTCATCCATGGGTTCTTTCACCCATGGAGCCTAACCTTCTCTTTTCATGAAAACTGCATGTTTTCAAGTTTATTACCTATTATTAAATATGAACATAAATCATGTTGGGGTTTTACCAAGTATTGATATATTATGCATGAATGTCTATTTCAAGCTTATTCCATGAATTTATTTTGTCTATTGAGACTATGCATATTTTGAGTTATGAAACTATGAACTGTTATGAGCTTTTGGGATGGATTTCAGGTTACACAACATGAGGGTTTTACTACCATGTTGGTGGGTGGACTTGCGTTGAGTTTACTCATCTTGTTTTACTCTTGAATTGTATGATTTTGAACAAGTATCATGAACCCACCATATGTTTGATAAAATGACATGACAAGAATCCTCAAGTTATTGATGATCTATTATATGATGTACAAGTCAAGCGACTTCATGATGATTAAGGGTTTTCAAGCATGTATTAAATTCATGAAAAGTATCTATGATATTACTAGTATCAAGTTAAGCCCTATTTCAAGAATTTTACCTCTTGTGAGCCATTCATGTTAAAGCAAGGGTTCACGCATTATTATTATCTACTCTCATGTTCATATTAGGCTCACTATTAGAGGTTAATCATATTTATGAGTTACTCAAGTCATGTTCCTACAAGCTATTTTTGTGATGATTAAAGTATGATTATTTCAAGTATTTCGTGGGATTAGACTTAGCATCGATGGGTTGGATGTAGGTGTGGACTATCTTGAAGGGTCCATACTCTTTTCCTCAAACTATGTGCCACCATATGATTATGATTATTGCCCTTACTATACTATGGATCCACCTAGTGCACTTTATCATGAAATCCTTTTCGAAATGGGTCATGTTCCCATAAGGAGGGCTGCTTTATCCAAAATGGGTCATGTTCCTGTAAGGTGAAGTATGGTTTATCTTGGCAAGTAGACCACCTCTTTACCGATGAGGGGTATTCATCGGGATTCCAAGCTGTAGATTGTTTAGTCTTACTCATGTCAGTTAAGGTCTCTTCCCTCATAAGTATGGTATGTTATGCAAGTTGATTGATTTACAAATATGTTTTACTACAAGTATTGATCATGCATGTCATATTGATATTATATATCCTTTGCTTATAATTATGCACTTTGAATATATTGTCTTATGTCTTTGTTGCATTGCACCCAGCATACTTAGTACATTCAAACGTACTAATGCATACTCTATGCCTACATGATATTGTCATGTAGGGATCGGAGCTCCTTTTGATTATCCTCCTCTACGTGGCTAGCTCGGTACTTCGAAGAAAAACATTGGTGAGTCCTCAAGTCCGATGACAATATCTAAGTTACTCTTGTAGTGTTGAGACTACTTTATGTTGAAAACTTGTTATTATGAGGGTGAGCCCGGAAAGTGTCTTGGCCCATGCTCCATTCCAAGATAGAGGTTTTGTTGGATACAATGATGTATTTATGCTATAAGCTTGACTCTCTTATGTTTTTTTAATTATCAAAGACTTCTCTTAGTCCCTCTTCCCTTTTTATTTTATCTTGAAATGCTTATTTATCTTTCGCAACCAAGGATGTTGATTGATATGTTAAGAGGCTTGTTTGGGGTCTCTTCGGGTTTCCATTCATCGTGTCACATCTAGGACCTAGGCTTGGGTCGTGACAAACTTGGTATCAGAGCACTAGGTTGTTAATGGTCCTCTGAAATCCAACACACCGCGTCAATTAGAATCTTCTTCATAGATGTGAAGTGCGCCACGACTATGAATGGGAGGTTATGAGGCCTTTAAGAATGTGTCACTTTTTCATTATTAATGTCGTGCGGTGGATCAAAGTCCCCTAAGGCTTATTATTGATCCTTAACCATTACTTTTTAGAATATGTCTCAACCTACTCAGAATGGTGGACAGGACAGTAACCATCTCTCACTTGAGGGTCAACTTCCCAACGGTGACATGTCAAATGCGGAGGTTTGTAATGCTCTATGTCTACTGGGCAAGATTGTAACCACTCAACTCAATTAACAAGTGGTTCTCCCGAGACTTCAAGGGACAAGAGGAGGGAGAGGAGGCTACGAGGGCCCGAGTTGATGGTGCCCCATCTTCCACTAGCCTACTGGTTCCCAAGGACAAGAAGAAAGGGATCTTTTTTGCCACTTGCCAAGGGTGTGGTATGAAGCATCAAGAAAGGTACTTGGTAGGCACCAAAGGCTTTTTCAAGTGTGGCGGTGTTGGGCATAAGATGAGAGATTTTCCGGTGACGTCAAGGGAAGGGAGAAGAAGGAATCAATTTGAAAGTAGGCTTCCATATGCTAAGCCCGATGGCAAGGGTGGGGTGACCCATCCTAATTACCAAAGATGTGGCAGAAACCATGGTGGCCTGTGTTTAAGAAATTCTAATGCTTGATATGTTTGTGGTGATCTTTATTGATGATATATTAATTATTCTCAGAGTAAGGAAGAGCATGTGAACCACTTGACGGTAGTGTTTCAAATCTTGAGGGATGAGAGGTTATTTGCTAAATATGAAAAGTGTGAATTTTGGTTGAAAGAGGTTGGTTTTCTAGGACATATGGTGTCAGGTGATGGCATTAAGGTGGATCCTAAGAAGATGGAAGTGATAAAAATTGGCCTAGGCCCTTGACTCCGTCTGATATTAGGAGTTTCCTGGGTTTGGCAAGTTACTACCCAAGGTTTATGAATGGCTTTTCTTCTGTTGCTTCTCCTATGAAAAAGTAGACCTAAAAGAAGGAAAAATTCATGTGGACCTATGAATATGAAAAAAGTTTTCAAACGTTGAAAGATAAGCTTGTCTCTGCTCTTTTCTTGTCTCTACCGAAAGGGTTGAAAGGGTTTGTGGTTTATTGTGATGCCTCAAGAATTGGCTTGGGGTGTGTTTTGATGCAGAATGGCAACATAATAGCTTATGCCTCTAGGCAACTTAAGGTGCATGAGCGGAATTATCCCACTCATGACCTTAATTGGTGGCTGTGGTGTTTGCTTTGAAAATTTGGTGTCACTATTTGTATGGGGTTCATCTTGATGTGTTTACCAACCACAAGAGTATATGAATATGGATTATCACCCCGGCAAAACTAATGTTGTGGTCGATGCTCCAAGTAGAGCTTCCATGGGTTAGCTCATATTGATGATGGTGGCTAAGAGATGGCTAGAAAAGTTCACTGGTTGGCTAGATTAGGGGCTAGGTTGGATAAAGTTGAAAACAGTAGTGTGGTGCTTATTGATGGTTCTAAATCTTCTTTGATTGTGGAAGTAAAATCAAAACAAGATCTTGACCCCACCTTGCTAGAGTTGAAGGCCTTAGTGAAGTATGGTAAAGTGGAGGTTTTCTCCTAAGGGGGCGATAGTACCCATAAGTACCAAGGTAGGCTGTGTGTGCCTAATATAGATGACTTGAGAGAGTTGATCTTGAAGGAGGCTCATAATTTATCTTATTCTATTCACCCCAATTTCACAAAGATGTGTAGAGACTTGAGGGAGGTGTATTGGTGGAGTGGTATGAAGAGGGATATTGCCAAGTTTGTATCCAGATTTCACAATTTCCAACAAGTGAAACACGAACATCAAAGGCCGAGTGGTCTAGCCCAAGACATAGAAATTCCTACATAGAAGTGGGAAGAGGTCAACATGGATTTTGTGGTTGGGTTGCCTAAGACTAGGAGACACTTCGACTATTTGGCTTTTTATGGATAGAATGACAAAGTCAGCTCATTTCCTATCGGTCAAAACCATTTATGGTGCCGAAGATAATGCCAAATTGTATATTCATGAGTTGGTTAGATTGCATGGAATGCCCTTATCTATCATTTTGGATCGTAGTGCTCAATTCACTTCTCATTCTTGGAGGTCCTTCCAAAGAGGTCTTGGTACCAAGGTCAAGCTTAGCACGAGTTTTCATCCTTAAATGGATGGTCAAGCTGAAAGGACTATCCAAACTCTTGAGGATATGCTTAGAGCTTGTGTTTTGGAGTTTAAAGGAAGTTGGGATGAACATCTTCCACTTATCGAGTTTGCTTATAACAATAGATATCACTCAAGCATTGGTGTAACTCCTTTTATTTATATGGTAGGCATCGTAGATCCCCAGCTGGGTGGTTTAATGTGGGGGAGATGGCATTGCTAGGTCCGAATTTGGTTACGAAAGCCTTGGAGAAGGGGAGGTTGATAAGGGAGGGACTAAAGACAGCCCAAAGTGGACAAAGACCTACTCCGATGTGAGAAGAAGAGATCTTGAGTTTAAGGTTGGTGATTAGGTTTACTTAAAAGTCTCACCCATGAAGGGTGTGGTTCGATTTGGCAAGAAAGGGAAATTGAGCCCAAGGTTTGTGGCTCCTTATAGAGTTTAGAGAGGGTTGTTAAGGTTGCATATGAGTTGGAGTTACCTATGGATATGAATATGGTTCATCCATTCTTCCATGTGTCCATGCTGAGGAAGTGTGTGGGTGACCCAAGTGTCCTGGTGGCTTTAGAGATGTGAGTGTTGTAGAAGATAATTTGACCTATGAGGAATTCCCAGTGGAGATTTTGGATAGACAAGTGAAGAGGTTGAGAAAAAAAGATGTAGCATCCGTCAAGGTCCTTTGGAGGAATCAACAAGTCAAAAGTACCACATGGGAAGCCGAGGCGGACATGAAAAAGTGATACCGATATCTCTTTCACTCTACTCAAGCCGAAGGTAACAATTTAAGTCCTATCTATGATTTCAAGTGTTAAGTTTCATCCCTCATGTCATTTTGAGTACATTCATGTTTATGGTGATTTTTGACATTCATGTTGAGGTTTTGAAAATGATGTCTAAGTGTATTTGTTACATTCATGTTAGGCTGAAATCTTCATTATTACTTCTCTTATGCATGTTTCTTCGAAATTCAGGGATGAATGTTCCCAAGGGAGAGATATTAAACCCCCCCATGTGCTTTGGAATGCCCCATAATCATAATTTTTGTATATCTCAAAATTCGTGTATGATTTCGAAAATCTAACTTCATATTCTCGATCATGGGAAAAAATTGAGTGGGTAATGGTTATAAAACAAATTTTAGAAGACCCATAGTGAAAAATAATTTTTGCTAATTTTTCGTAATACAATGTCTATCCGCGTCCTAGCCATGACGCGCCGGGGGCGCGGGCTAGTGTAAATTGAAGTTCGCATTTGGTCCGCATAGTGCTATGGCTGCGGACCAGTGTATTATTTTTCTTAGTTTCGTTAATGTGCCCAAGGGCATTGGGGTCATAGCCCCATGCCCACTTTAACGTGAAATCTCCCATACTTAGCCATTTTTCAACTCTATCACTTACAAAACCCTCTCGAAAACTTCTCTATGACTATATCAATTCTATCATCAAAATCTAAGTATTTCAAGCTCAATTTTGGGACTCAAGGACTCATTTCTTAAGTCTACTTCAAGCTAATTTCAGGGAATTCAAGGTTTAAGGTATATAGGTCTTCATATATGGGTTCATTCACATATGGAGCCCAACCTTCTCTTTTTATGAAAATTGCATGTTTTCAAGTTGTATTACCTATGGGTATCTCTTATTATGAAATATGAACTTAAATCATGTTGTGACTTTACCAAATATTGTTTGATTATGCATGAATGTCTATTTCAAGCTTATTCCATGAATTGATTTTGTCTATTGAGACTATGCATGTTTTGAGATATGAAACTATGAACTATAATGAGCTTTTGGGATAGATTTCAAGGTACCCAACATGAGGGTTTTACTACCATGTTGGTGGGTAGATTTGCATTGAATTTACTCATCTTGTTTTACTCTTAAATTGTATGATTTTGAACAAGTATCATGAACCCACGATATAATTGAAAAATGACAAGAAAAGAACTCTCAAGTTATTGATGATCTATTATATGATGTACAAGTCAAGCGACTTCATGATTATTCAAGGCTTTCAAGAATGTATTGAATTCATGAAAGTATCTATGATTTTACATATATCAAGTTAAGTCCTATTTCAAGATTCTTGCCTCTTATGAGCCATTCATGTTAAAGCAAGGGTTCACGTATTATGATTATCTACTCTCATGTTCATGTTAGGCTCACTATTAGTGGTCAATCATATTTATGAGTTACTCAAATCATGTTCCTACAAGCTATTTATGTGATGATTAAAGTATGATTATTTCAATTATTCTGTGGGATTAGACTTAGCACCGATGGGTTGGATGTTGGTGTGGACTATCTTGAAGGGTTCATACTCCTTTCCTCAAACTATGTGCCACCATAGGATTATGATTATTACCCTTGAGATATTAGTGGATCCACCTAGTGCACTTTATCATGAAATCCTTTTCGAAACTGGCCATGTATCCATAGGGAGGGTTGCTTTATATATAATGGGTCAATTTCCCGTAACGTGAAGTATGATGTACCTTGGCAAGTAGACCATCTCTTTACCGATGAGGGGTTTTCATCGGGATTCCAAGTTGTAGTTGACTTGGTCATACTCATGTCAGTTAAGGTCTCTTCCCACATATGTATGGTATATTATGAAAGTTGATTGATACACAAGCATGTTTTACTACAAGCATTGATCATGCATGCCACACTGAGATTATATATTCATTGCTTATGATTACGCACTTTGAATATATTGGCTTATGTCTTAGTTGCATTGCACCTCGCACATTTAGTACATTCAAACATACTAATGCATACTTTATGCCTACATTATACTACCATGTGGGGATCGGAGCTCCTTTTGATCATCCTGCGCCACATGGCTATCTCGGTACTTTGAAAAAAGCATTGGTAAGTCCTCAAGTCCGAGGATAATATCTAAGTTACTCTTGCTAAGTTGAGACTTCTTTATATTGAATACTTGTTATGATAAGAGTGATCCTGGAAAGTGTGTTGGCCCCCGCTCCATTCTAAGATAAAGGTGTTTTTAGATACTATAATGTATTTATGCTATGAGCTTGACTCTTTTACGCTTTTGTTATTATCAAAGACTTCCCTTAGTGTCTCTTCCCTTTTATTTTATCTCGAAATGTTTATTTTGCTTCTGCAACCAAGGATCTGTGAATGATACAGTAAGAGGCTTATTTGGTATTCCTTCGGGTTCCCATTCACCGTGTCACGGCTGGGCCCTAGGCTTGGGTTGTGACACAAATGAGGTGGATTGAGCTCCTAAAAGACTATGATTTGACTATCTTGTATCACTCTAATTAAATCAATGTGGGGGCTGATACATTGAGTAAGAAAGCTTCTAGCATGGCGAGTCTTGTAGCTATCTGGGTTGAGGAGCAACCCTTAACTAGGGGTGTACAAATACCAATGGATTGCTGAGATTATAGAGTTTTTAGGATGGTGTTGTGCTTGTTTGTGGGGAGGCTCGTTCCTCTCTGATGGATCAAATTAGGAGTAGTCAGTTTGAGGATGAAAAGCTATGCCAGATTCATGAGAAAATGATTAGAGGGGAGGCTAAGGAAGTCAATATTGGTCCAGATGGTGTATTGAGAATTGAGACAGGATTTGTGTGCCCAAGGTAGGTTATTTGATCAGATTGATCCTAGAGGAGACCCATTATGCTAAATATTCTATTCATTTGAGAACAACGAAGATGTATCATGATTTGAGCCAACACTACTGGTGGTATGGCATCAAGAAGGATATATAAGAGTTTGTGGCTATGTGTTTGACATGTCAGCAGGTCAAATGTAAGCACTTGAGACCCAGTGGGGAGTTATAGAGGATGCTCATTCCAAAGTGGAAGTGGGCATGCATTACTATGGATTTTGTGGTTGGTTTACCTCCTACAATTGGTGGTTTTGATTCCATATGGGTAGTGGTAGACTAATTGACTAAGTTCACTGTTGATTTTGGTCAAGGTAAAGTTCACAATCGAGAAGTTAGCTCAACTCTATATTAGTTAAATTGTGACACTTCATGGGGTTCTGTTGCCTTTGTGTCAGACTGTGGCTCATTGTTTACATCCCACTTTTTGAAGGTCTTGTAGCATAGCCTGGGTACCATACTAGATTTGAGTATAGCCTTACACCCTTAGATAGATGGTTAGTCTGAGAGAACTATTCATGTACTTAAGGATATGCTTAGAGCTTATGTTGTGGATTTTGGTGCCAGGTGGGATCAGCATTTGTCTTTGATAGAGTTTTCCTATGACAATAGTTATCATTCCAGCATTCAGATTGCCCTTTTTGAGGCATTATATATGGGCGGAGGTGTAGATCACCCATAGGTTGGTTTGATTCTATTGCGATTGATAGACTTGACAGTGATTTGCTTAGAGATGCCATAGAATAAGTTCGTTTGATTTAGAGTAAGTTGTTGATAGCCCATAGTCAATAGAAGAGTTATGCTGATGGGCAAGTTCGACCCTTGAAGTTCATAGAGGGTGATCGAGTTTGGTTGAGGATTTCACCCATGAAGGGTGTTATGCAATTTGTGAAGAAGGGCAAGTTCAGCCATAGGTATATTATCCCTTTTGAATTCCTTGAGCTAGTGGGGGAAGTGGCTTAGATACTTGCCTTGCCACCTAGTTTGTCCTCAATTCATCCTCTATTTCATGTATCTATGTTGCAGTACTACATTCCTGATGATTCTCATATGTTACCCCTTGATTCGATAGAGTTGAGTCTGGATTTGACCTCCGTGGCTATTTTAGACAGACAGGTCAGGAAGTTGAGAACAAAAATGATAGCTTCAGTAAAGGTTCAATGGCCCTATCCGCCCGTGGGTAAGGCTGCATGAGATATAGAGTTTGACATACAAGCCCCAATATCGTTACCTCTTCGAGGTTTCAAGTATGTTCCCTTGCCTTATGTTTGTGGATGAACATTACTTTTTCATGGTGGATGATATAATGACCCTGAAGGTCATTTTTGGTATTTTTAGTTAAATTACCATTTTTCCCTCTCTAGAAGTTGCTTTGACTCATGTTTGGGTGAGTTGAAAAGTTTTATTTCGAAAACTTTGTAAAAGTTGAAATTTTGCTAAAGAAAGAGATTTTAAAGGTTTAAAGTTTATAATTATTAGTTTTGTGGTGATCTTGAGTTTCAAGTGTTGAAATGTGATTCCATTGATTTCATTAGCTATAGAATGCAAAATGTAGTCTAGGAGAACTAACATAACTAAATTTGGAGTTAAAACAGAAATTTGGACCCAAAGATGTCATTTTAGTTGAATTTGGATCATAGTTTGACTTTGGTCAATGTTCGGAGTTCAGAAGCTCTAATCTAAGTTTCAATATTTTCATTGGTTTTCGGATGGTGAAATTAATGCTAGAAACGGTTTCGTTGTAATTTTTAGAGTTTCTAATGGCATTTAGGGTATTTTAAGTTTTCTTATGTTTCAAGTCTAGGAGACCTCGAAATCAAATTTTGATAGTTTCATTGAATCCGGAACATCATTTCAAGTAGAGTTATATGTTTGGTTTGTGTGTACCAGGATTCGAATGAACCTCGAGGGTCTATTCCGAGTTCTGAAAATAGTTGGTGGACTGCGATCTAGTGTAGTCCAACATGTACTCAGCATTCATGGGATTGACCGTCGAGTCAATGGAGGTCTATCTACTTTGTACCTTGCGTTTTCCAAGGTTAGTTTGGAATCCTCTTTGCATTCATGGTCCCCAACGCGCTTTCACAGAGGCTTGGTTGTATTTTCCCTTCGTGTTCATGGACCCCACCCATCTTCATAGAGTATTAAATGACCTAGGCAATTTTTAATTTTTAAGTGATAGATTTCACCATTTTCCTCCATTTTTAATATTCCAAGCTAGGTTTCAGGGGGATTCTTCAAAGATTTTCAAGACAAGATCATTGGATAACATTTTTCTAACTCAATTCTTCAATTCCCATTAATTAATTTTTGATTTTAACATTGGGGGTTTTTGATTTGAGAAATTTGGGATTTTCAGATATTGATTTTTGATTCAAAAGTGGAAATTATGATTTCATTTTAACTTTATTTTTCAGAATAGTTTTCACCAATGAATTTCTTATTACTTGGGGAACATCTTTAGGTAAATAATCTTCATATTCCGAAAACCTTTTTCAGCATGGAATTTTTTACCATTTTGTCCTTTTCAGTAGAGTTGTTTGATTTTAGTGTCATTGGCTTTATATTGAGATTGTGAATCCTTATTTGACTAGATTGTGACGTTTCAGGTGCGAATTTGAGGGGGAAAAGCTCCAATATTTGCTTGATTTTGCTATTATTTGAGGCCAGTGAATTTCTAAACCTTGTTAAGCATATTTCAGCGCAATATTTTCTTTACTTGTGGTTTGTAATGATTGGGTAATTATTGTTGATTAAGTTGAACTTGGTAGATCGTGAGAATATGATTTGAATGTGAAATTCCTAGGTGTGTGCATCGGTCGGTTTGATTCAGTTTCATACATCATCGATTCAGTTTATCGATTTTCGATTTTTAAATAAGCTAAACTAATAATAAACCAATAAAATATTTTTTATCAATTTTCGATTTATCGATTTTAAGTCCTCAATGGTTCGATTTTTTATTTACCTGATAAGGATGATAATGAGAATTTGCATCAACAAAAATAGATGGAGTATGAAAGAGTAAAGATTAAAAATTAATTACAAGAGTAGGTAACTAATCGCTTAAATACGATAAAGATTAAAATAGATAAAATACTATTATAGTGTCCTATTACTATTAAATTGCTAAAATTTAATATTTACAAAGGGGTAAAATAGTGAATTATTATAATTTCATTGGGCTATCAGTTTACCCAATAACCCAATAGTAAAAATTGAAATCAAACCGATTAATTTTTTTTTTCAAAAGCATTAAAAACTCGATAACCTAATAACCCCATAACAATAAACCAAATAACGTTTTTATTGGTTCAGTTTATTGGTCGGTTCGATTTTTACATACCCCTAAAAATTCCTTTATATTATGAAAGTCAAAGATTGAGAGTAATACGGATTGACTTTTATTCCAATATAGAGTGTCATGGCCCATAATTGGATCGCCACTAAAGAAAATAAAGTAAAGTGGAAACAACCAAAATATAACACACAAAATCTTAAAACCTGGAGTCATGAGTACAAGAGCATCTAAAGTGGTATGATAGAGTAAACAAAACTATCAAAAATGAAATAGAACGCTAATAATATCTGATACATAGTCTGAAAAAGCAAAAAAATAAAGAAAGTCTCAAAGATCCGCGGTGACTCGAAGTCTCAGCCTCAACGTAAGATCTGAATAGATGGATAAAAGATTTGGTAGAGTGAATCAACTACCCTGTGAGGGTCCATATGCTTGATTTGTAAGGATGAAACAAAGTAGGGCTGAGCACACCAAAATTTACCCAATAGGCTCAACCGATTAGATAAAAGAAATCGAACAAGTATGTAATAACTAAGAGTCTCTACCGCCTGCAACCAAAGGTTAGTACACAATACAAACATAAATAGAAGCAAGTAAAGACAATAAATTCAATTAATGATGCAATGCATTGCAATGTATGAATGCAATAATCGCAAGCCATATATGAGGTGGAATCGTGAGCACCGCAGGCCTTATGTACATATATATCGAACCAAAGCTACCAGATACAACCCAGGAGTGTCGCGGGCCATGTACTTAAATATCTCAAGGCGTCGTAGGCCATATTCAGAAGTATCTTGAGGCATCGTAGGCCTTATACTAAAGTGACTCAAGGCGTCGCAGGCCATGTTGACACCCAATTTTGTCCGGCCTTTTCATAAATTAGTGTCAAATTAGTCATGGAATTTTGTTTTTATTTTAATGATTTTTAAACAAGTTTTCAAAAAAAAAATAATAATAATAATAATAATAATAATAATCCGAGCGCGTGACCGCACGCGCCCCCAAATCCCTCAATTTCCCAAAACCCTCCCATCTCCTTCATTCCCTCAGAAAAACAAGAGAGAACCAGACGAAAACCGAGAAAGCCAAAACCAAAATCCGTCAATCCCCTCCTCGTCGCCGCCGTCAACCTATCGTCGTTCCTCTCC
>JAOTQR010120272.1:0-24050 GCA_025774065.1 Solanum ossicruentum | reverse complement strand
TCTATATTTTGTACCTTCCGCTTTACATACTTGGTACGTATTTCGTACTGACCCCCTTTCTTCGGGGGTTGCGTTCATGCCCGCAGGTACCGACGCACAAGTTAGAGAGCCATCCTCCTAGTATCTCCACCTACTGTTGAAGTGCTTCCTTTGACTCCGGAGTAGATGTTGGTATTTACATGCTTTTCTGTTATTTTCCATACTTGATATTAATTTATAATCGAGGGTATGACGGGGCCCTGTCCCATCTTATGATTCAGTCTATTGAATAGAGGTTTGTGGATACATGTGGGTATAGAGTATGGCCTATGATATCATGATATATGTATGATACTTCTGTTGGGCGGTTTTACCGCAGCAGTGACCTTGTCGGCCCGTATTTATATATGTGTATATGTTTGTTATGTGTTGGGATTCCGTTTGCAGGTGCGGCTAGTCCATAAAACAGAGGAAACTCTACCGAAATTTTGGTAGATTCCTTAGCTAATATAATTGGGAATTTGGTTGGGTAGTGTTCGGGTGCCCAATCGGCACCAGTCACGACCCTTGGATCGGGTCGTGACACCAGCTTCTTCTCTGTGGTTGATCTTAGGTCTGAATACCATCAAGTGAGGAAGAGGGAGTATGGTATTCCTAAGATGGCCTTCCGGATTTGATATGGGCATTATGAGTTTGTTGTGATGTCATGTAGGTTAACTAATGCACCGGCCATCTTCATGGACCTAGTGAATAGGGTCTTCAATCCTTGTCTTTATTCCTTTGTTGTAGTCTTCGTTGATGATACTTTGATCTACTCACATAGTCGGGAGGAGCATATTGGTCATTTGAGGGTTGTGTTGCAAAGATTAAGTGAGGAGAAATTGTATTCCAAGTACAATAAGTGTGAGTTTTGGTTGAAAGAGGTTGCTTTCTTGGGTCATGTGGTGTTGGGGGATGGTATAAAAGTGTATCCTAAAGAAACTGATATAATTAGGAATTGTCCTAAACCATTGAATCGTCGGATATTAGGATCTTGTTGAGCCTTATGGGTTACTTAGAAGGTTTGTGAATGGGTTCTCGTCCATTGCTTCCCCTATGACCAAATTGACTCAAAAGAAGGTTAAGCTTGTGTGGACCGATGAATGTGAGAGAAGCTTCCAAACATTGAAGGATAGGCTTGTGTACGCTATTATATTGTCATTACTAGATGGACTTAAGGGTTTTCTTGTGTATTGTGATGTATGTAGAGTTGGTTTGGGTTGTCTGCTAATGCAAAATGGTAAGGTCATAACTTATGCTTCTAGGCAACTCAAGGTACATGAAAGGAGTTACCCTATCCATGATCTTGAGTTAGCTGATATTGTGTTTGCATTACAGATTTGGCGTTACTACTTGTATTGGGTGCATATGGATGTCTTCACCGATCATAAGAACCTCCAATATGTCTTCACTCAAAAAGATCTCAATTTGAGACAAAGAAGGTGGCTAGAACTTCTCAAAGATTATGACATGAGTGTGCATTATCATCCCGGTAAGGCAAATGTGGTGGCGGATGTTTTGAGTCAGGTGTCCAGGGGTAGCCTAGCTCATGTGTATGGTGGTGATAGGGGGATGTCTAGGGAGGTGCATAGATTGCCTATATAGGGGGTTAGGTTGGAAGAGGATGGTGATGATGGTATTGTGGTTATTGATGGGTCTAAATCTTCTTTGGTTGATGAGGTGATAGCAAAAAAATATCTTGACACCTCGTTGCTTGAATTGAAGGCATTGGTTAATGAGGGCAAAGTAGAGGTTTTCTCTGGAGGGGGAGATGGTGCCCGTAGGTACCAAGGCAAGTTGTGTGTGCCTTGTGTTGATGGTTTGAGGGAGAAAATTCTTGATGAAGCCCATAATTCTTCTTATTCTATCCACCCTGGTTCTAGCAAAATGTATACAAAGTTAAGGGATGTGTTTTGGAGGGGAGGCATGAAGATGGACATTGCCAAATTCGTTTCCAGTTGTAATAGTTGTCAATAAGTCAAGGTCGAACATCAAAGGCTCGGTGGCCTAGCCCAAGATATGGAGATTCTAACTTGGAAGGGGAAGGCGATTAATATAGATTTTGTGGTTGGGTTGCCCAAGACTATAAAAGGTTTTGATTCCATTTGGGTGGTGGTTGATAGGATGATGAAATTGTCTCAGTTTCTACCGGTAAGACCACATATGGGGATGAAGAGTATGCAAGGTTGTATATCCACGGGTTAGTGATGTTGCATGGGTTCCTTTATCCATCATATCGGATCATGGTGCATGATTAATTGCACAATTTTGGAGGACTTTTCAAAGGGGTCTTGGTACGAAAGTTCACCTTAGTATGGCCTTCCACCCTCAAACGGATGGTCAAGCCGAGAGAACCATTCAAACCTTTGAGGATATGCTTAGGGCTTGTGTATCAGAGTTGAGTGGTAGTTGTGATGAACATCTTCCTTTGATTGAGTTTTCCTATAACAATAGCTATCACTCTAGTATCAGTATGGCTCCATCTGAGGCTCTTTATGGGAGACGTTATAGATCACCGGTGGATTGGTTTGAGGAACTAAGAGGTAGCATCCAATAAGGTCCTTTGGAGGAATCAACAGGTTGAAAGTGCCACATTGGAGGCTGAAACGGACATGAAAAAGCACTATCCTTATCTTTTCCACGCCACTCATGCCTAAGATACTAATCCTAAGACCCCTATGCGATTTAAAGCTAATATTTTAGCCCATAAGTCATTCATAAGAATTCATATTTAAGTTGGAAAACTTATGATGATTTTACACTTATGTTGAGAATTTGTTAATGGTGTCTTACTTGTTATGTTGCAATCTTGTTGGGGCTGATTTGTTGATGATCACTCTTCTCTTTTATGTCTCTTTTACATTCGGGGATGAATGTTCCCAAAGGGGAGATATTGTGACACCCCATAACTCTATGCATTTTTGTATCCATGTTTCAAGCCTCTTTTGTTTAGGTTGAGAGTGTATTAGGTTCATGGGAGACTCTTAGTACCTAAACAAGTTTAAGACTTCCCTAAGAGTTGGGCTTTGTGTGATGGTTCATGCAAGGGTCAACTTTGAACAAGAATAACTTTTAGCATATTTGGCACTAGGTGGCCCACGACATGTCAAATGGAAGCTCTTTGAGTTAGCTTTCAAACACACTTGGTTTCACCTCATTTTGAGTTTGGAGTCAAAGGTTATGGTCAATTTACTGAAGACTGCTAGTGCAGAGTTGCACTATGAGCCCACTGTTATGAGTCATACGTCGGGGTACACCTCATAGGTAAGGGTCATAGCAATTTCTAGAGACTCTAAAAATTGAGTCTAGGGGTCATGGGAAGGGTCCCAGGAATCATAGTGCTACCTACGGGTCGTAATGGGATCTGTAACAGCCATTAGACAGCTTTTAAGGAAGGGTTATTTTAGTCCTTTCCCACCCTTTCTAAGCTCTAGATTGACGTTTTTATGATCATTCAAGGTCCCTAAACCCTTAAGTTCTTCATGGTATTGACAAAATGCTCTCTCAAACCCTTAGACTAATATTTCACTCCAAAATCAAGTGTCTAAATCTCTTTCAGATCTTAAGGAAATCATCTAAGCTTCAAATTATCACCAAGAAATTCTCCAAAGCTAAGGTATGTGGTGTTGAACCATTGAGTTCCTTCACCCATGGTGTCTAAACTCCCGTTTTACTTAAATTGCATTATTTAAAATTGATTTTACATGTGGGTCTTGTATATTAAGAAATTTACTGCGCAGTGGTTTGAGTTAATGAATGTAATGGTTATTTTAGCATGTTTTGAGCTCTAAATCTTTGATCTAATGTTGGATTTGATGAGGGTTTTTAATATGAATTTATTAGGGGTGTCGCAAGGTGTTGATTGATGGTTTTACAACAGATTTTCTTGCATGATTTTATCTCTAAATTGCGTGCTCTTTTACCCCCATTACACACCCACCAGGTGTTTGATAAAATAGTCGGTTATGATTTTTTGAGGAAATAAAAGTCCAAAGCATGAGATATGATATGAATGACTACATGATGATAAAATGAGCTTATGCATATGATATTCTCTATATAAAGTGTTGCATTAGACCATACCCGATCCGGAGGGACAAGAGCCTAGGTAACCATGTTGGGGGTTTATACTCATCAACCATGCAAGGGGTTTATACTTCGTCACCGTGTTGGTATGGTTTCATAACCATCAACCATTTGACAGGCTTACACCACACAACCACCAATGGGTTTATACCTTGAATAGCTAGCTTAGTCTCTTCTACACATATGATATCCTATATGAGCATGAGTTACTTAAGCCTGTTTTACTTAAGCATTGATCATACATGTCATATTGTATATTATGCCTATTAATTTATATTATGCATTTTGATTATGATGCCTATCTATTGTCGCAATGCATCCTACATACTTAGTATATTCAAACGTACGAACGCATATTTTATGCCTACATGATGTCACGATGTAGGAACTGGTACCCAAGTTGATCCTCCTCCTCCACGTGGCTAGTTCAGTTCTATTCCAGCTAGTTGGTGAGTCCTCCACTTCAGGGACCTAGTCTACATTTCTTCTATTATGTATTGAGACATTCATTTGTATTGTTTATTTTGACTATGAGGGTGAGCCTAGTTACTTTGTCTTGGCCCCTGCTCTTATCTATGTATTAGAGGTCTTTGTTGGACATGATATATAACTATGGTATGAGTTTAACTAGTGTCCTTTGACAGTGATATTGTGCAAGATTTTCCCTTAGAACCGGTTTCCCCATTCTTTTATCTTTGATGCTTGATTTATTTCTTTCGTGACCAATAATGTTTAATTATGCTTTATGAGCCTTGCTTGGGGTCCCTTCAGGTTCCCCTTGCACTGTATCATGTCTAGGCCCTAGGCGTGTGTCATGACAAATGGAATAGGGCCCAGGACATCTCCGGACTCACCCTCAAAAGATAATATCCATAAATAGATAGGTCTTAATAAAGAATGAAAGTAAAATGACTCTTGTCCCAAAGTGGGGTCTCGCCAAAAGTGATCTTCAACCAAACCATCTAGCAACATGGAGGAGGAGGATGGTTAGAAGCTCTGATCCCTACATGGATAGATCATGTAGGTGAAAGAATGCAATGTTAATTTGAATGTACTATATTTGCATAGTGCAATGAATCATAGAACATAAACAATAATTAAACAATATGCATAATCATAATCAATGGATATAAGCTAAATATGTTATAAATGCTCAATGTCTTAGTCAAAGTATGCATGAGGAATCATGAAGTCATATAACATCTCATACATGGATGGGAAGGGACCATAACCGACTTATAAGACCAAGAGAGCTACTACTTAGAATCCCGATGTTCATTCCACACTGGACTAGGAGTAGTCTACTTTACCAAGGCAAACCGAACATTCACCTTAAGGGATCTCCCCCATTTTGGAAAGTGCTTTATAAACACATTACGGGAACACCACCCTTTTTGATTAACTTATTATAAAAACCTTACGAGAAAAACTCTCTTTTCAAAATTTAATTAACATGTGTTGTATGGGAATACCACCTTTTTTTCTCAATACTTCAATACAAGCTATATGAATCCATTAGCTAATTCATAAACCCATTCTGGCAACAATTATGGGACAATTGTTATCTACCAAGGTTCTCGTAGTGCTAGGTCACAATCCCAAGGAATACTCAAATCATACTTATAATCATAATATGCAAAGCAACATGATATCATAAAATTTTCTTAGAGTAGCTCTTCAAAACCAAATATTTATAATATTAAGGATAGGGCTTCATAACTTTCATAACTTTCACAATATTGTCATATCTCATGCCATGCATAAAAACACTTTCAAAATTTATATCATTCATAATTCACATAAGTTGCCATAAGGCCTTCAACATCATAGAATCTTGGTATGCATTTTTAAATCAAATCATGGTGAGTACATGTACATAAATTTAAAACCATGCAATTCAAGCGTAAATGACATGAACAAAGTAGAATAAAATCACTTGAGCATTTTTTAAAATATCCCATCAAAAAGTATCATAAGCTTAGTTAAGGTATCATCAAACCCTCATAAAAATCCTAAAATTTCACATGGCTTTTCAGTGCATAATCTTGTACAAAGATAAACCATCATAAAACTCTTCATAATATTGTCAAGTAAAAGAGTTCATAAAAACAACCATGAATATCCATAAATTGGAAATAGATGAGGGAGAGGAAAGATTGAACTTATGGAGGAAAGGTTTCCAAAATCAAATCCCACATACCTTGGTGATTTAGTGGACGAAAGTTTGACTTTAAAAGTGAATAACCTGAAACCCTAGCTCAGATTGTTCTCTTTCAAGTGTCGAAAAACATGGGAGTATTTTGGGAGGGGTTTAGACTTAGATATATTTTGAATGAATGGGACTGGGGTAGATTAGGTTGTACATGGCTGATAACAGGTCTTTTAGCAGTTAATATGATGCAGTTTAGTCATATAATAATATGAAAGGTGGAAGCTTCCCTCTTTATAAACTTGCTCGACAGGACCACAAACCCCGATTGCGGGTCGTGGTCTAGTCTAAGGATTATAGGAAAGGGGTTTCATTGGTAACATTTTGAATCCTCAAAATCTGCATCTTATCCTCAACCTATATAGGACTTATAGCTCATAAGTCAATCTACAAGTTGTCTAATATCTCGTATACTCAATTTCAGAAATCAACATTTTCACTAAGTCTAGACATCATTACATGAGCACAAGATATGGCCCGTTCGGGCACTTACGGCCCGTAAGCCCTTCTGTAAAACCCACAAATATATGAAAGTTTCTAGATATTATTTCTTAGGAATTTTTCTATCTCCTAGCATCTGAGGCCTTACAGTATCTTCCCCTTGGGAATATTCATCCCCGGATGTGCTGCCCGTAGGCTCTACGGAGTAGAGTACATGAATCATATGCAAAATGCAACATATATATTATAAAAAAGTTTCAAACATACCTCAAATAACATATTCAAATCAACTTCAAAATCACACACTTATGCATAGATGACATTAGCATGACATGCAAAGATGGAGAGGTTCTTAAGTAGGAAAGATCATAGCACCTCAAGATTGATTATGTCACAACCAAGCTTAGGGCCTAGATGTGACATGGCGAATGAGAACCCGAAGGGTCCCCAAATGAGCCACTTAGCATATCATCTATATATCCTTAGTCGTAGAAGCAATTACACAACAACAAGAGAGTAAAAATAGGGATAAAAGGACTAAGGCAAGGTTTAGATAACAATAAACAAACAATATTCAAGAACATAGCCTAATTACATAATATGTACAACAATACCTCTAAATATAGACTTGAGTGGGGGACAAGACACTTTTTGGGCTCACACTCATAGTTGTAGGAATTCAAATGAAAGAAATAACTTAAGAAAGAGTAGCATAGCTAGTGTCTCCGAACTTGAGGACTCACCAAAGCTTATCTTCAAGATGTCACAACTAGCTACTTAGAGGATGATAGTGAGAAGGTCCAGTTCCTACATGGTAACATCATGTAGGCATATAGTATGCATTAGTACATTTAAATATACTAAGTATATATGTTGCAATGCAATAAGAGATAGGCAACATAGGCAAAATGCATAAACATAGGCAATGATAGAATAATAGCAATATGGCATGCATGATCAATTCTTGAAGTAAGCCATACTTGTATAAAACATATTACATATATAGGAAGACACCATCATCATAGACCAAGAAAACTAGTACTTGGAATACAAGGCATATCACCACCTTGGAAGGTGATTGAGGTATCTACCCCTCAATTGGTAGTATGGGCCTAGCACCCCCCGACAAGGTGGCCAAGGTGTATACCTCTCAACATGGTAGTACGGGCCTAGAACCCCCCGACAAGGTGGCCAATGTATATACCCCTCAACATGGTAGTACGGGCCTAGCAACTCCCAACAAGGTGATTGAAGTATATACCCCTCAATTGGTAGTACGAGCCTAGCATCCCCCGACAAGATGATTGAGGCATAGAACCCCCTCAATAAGGCATGGTCAACTTGTAGCACTATATATACTTTTCATGAAATCAACACATATATACATCCCTTTCGTCATCACAAAGTCACTTTGCTCATAACCCTTACAATAGACCTTCAATAACTCAAGTACCCTTAACCGAACATTTTATCAACCACTTGGCGGGTGTGTAATGCTAGTTCAAAATCATGTAATTCAAGAGTGAAATCATTTGAGAAAACTTAGTGTGAACTACCCACGCGATCATTGTGGGTATAATGGTAGATGCCCGGGACTGATTATTTCTTTTTTTGCTTTTATGTTAGTTTAATAAATATAAATGACTTTTCAGCATTTATTTTTTCTGAGTCCAAGTCCCCCTGTATGGTATCCTCGAAAGCTTGATGCAAATAAAGGTATTTTTATTCTACATCCTACTTGGTAATATCCTCATGCAAGATACATTAAAACCCCTCATCAAATCTCATGGTATATCATAGATTCATAACTCAAAGCATGCTTAAACAGTCAACAATTCATGAAATCCCAACATAGTTTATAATCAACTTTCATAACAAGAGATAACCATAGTCAATTCAACTTGAAAACATGCAATTTACATATAAAGGAAGTTTAGGCACCATGGGTGAAAAGACCCAATAGTTGAAACCCACATAGCTCAACTTTGGAGATTTCTTTAAAGAAGATTTGAATGAGAACTTGAAGCTTTAGTGAATTTCTTGAGATCCGAAATGTGTTTGGGACACTAGAATTTGGGTTAAATTTTTGTGAAATTGTTAGAGAGGGTTTAAGGGAATGTCTTGAATGATATGGGGTTGAAAAATGACTAAGTATAGGTGATTTTATGCATAAGGGGGCTTAGTCCCAAGGCCCCAAATCCTTAGGCCAAAATCAGAAAAATTGACAGCAAAATACACTGCTAGGTGATGACTCCACATTGCGGAGCTAACATGCACCCCTACTATTTTGCGCAAACTTGGAAAAATCAAATTTTGCAACAGTTGCTCTAAAGTCAAGGTTATATCCATTTCCCACTCCCAATTTTTCCCCTGATCAAGAATATGAAGTCAGATTTTCGATATCGCTCACGAATTTTAACATGTATGAAAATTATTATTGGCATTTCTGAGGCACATTTTTGGGCACATTTTGGGGTGTTTTAGATTAGATTGGAAAAGATAGGGGTATTACTTCTTCATTCAGCTTCCTAAGTGGTACTTTCGACTTCATGGTTCCTCTGGAGAACTTTGACCGATGCAATATCTTTATTTCTCAACCTTTTTACTTCCTATCCAAGATTTCCATCAAAACTTCTTCATAAGTTAGATTCTCTTCAACATTCACCATCTCCAAGTGCACAGTGGAATTTGTGTCTCCAACACACTTCCTCAACATACAAACCTGGAAGACCGGATTAATCATGGTCATCTCCATTGGAAACTCTAATTTGTGTGCAACTTTACAAACATGTCTCAAGATTCAATAAGAACTTACATACCTCGGGGTTAACTTTACTTTCTTGCTAAATTGTATAGCACCCTTTATGGACAAAACCTTAAAGTACACCACCAACTTAAATTCAATTTCTCTTCATCTAGTGTTGTCATAGGACTTTTGCCGACTTTGAGCCTTCTTCTATCTTTCTCTTATTAGCCTCACCATCTCTAATGCTTCCATAATCAAATTCAGACCTAACAAAGCCATCTTCCCCACTGCAAACCATCAAACTGAGGATTGACAATGTCTACCATATAGAGCTTTAAAAGGAGTTATCCCAATGCCAAAGTGACAACTATTTTTATAAGCAAATTCTACGAGTGGAAGATGTTAATCTCAACAACCCCTAATCTCCAAGATACAAGATCTAAGCATATCCTCAAGTGTTTGCATGGTTCTTTCAACTTGACATGAAATGTCATGGTAATCTTGACTTTAGTATCAAGGCCTCTTTGGAAAAACCTCTAAATGTTCGAGGTGAATTAAGCACCATGATTCGAGATAATATCCAATAGGATCCAATGCAATCTAACCAACTAATCAATGTACAACTTGTCATAATCTTCAGTACTATAAGTCGTTTTAACCAGTAGGAAGTAAGCCAACTTTATCATTCTAGCAACAATAATCCAAATAGAATGAAAAGTTCTCTTAGGCCTTGGTAAAAGAATCACATAGTCCATGTTTATTTCTTCCCACTTCCACATAAGAATCTCTATATGTTTGGCTAAACCACCCGATGTTTGATGTTCAGCTTTGACTTGTTGGCAATTATGATAACTGACTATGAATATGGCAAAATGCCTCTTCATACGCCCTAGCAATACACTTCCATCAAAACTTTATACATCTTTGTGAAACCAAGGTGAATGGAATAAGATGTATTATGAGCCTCATTCAAGATCAAGTCTCTCAAGCCATCAACATAGAGCACATATAACCTACCTTGGTATCCAAGGACACCATCTTCGCCTTAGGAGAAAACCTCCACCTTACTATCCTTCACCAGTGACTTCAATTCTAGCAATACAGGGTGAAAGTATTGTTAGGATTTGACCTTTTCCACCAAGGAAGTCCTAGAACCATCTGCAACCACCACACCTCCATTTTCAGCCTCATTCAACCTAACTATCAATCTAGCTAATCGGTGAATTTCTCTTGCAAATGCTTCTTTTCCATCATCAATACGAGTCGTACTCTCCATGGACAATCTACTTAGAGCATCGACCACAACATTAGCCTTGTCGAGATGATAGTACATACTCATGCCATAATCATTAGGGAATTCAAACCATCTTTTTTGCTTAATTTTAGATCCCTTTGTGTAAACACGTATTGGAGACCTTATGGTGGTAAACACATCTACATGATAAAAATAGTGATGTCATATCTTCAAGGAAAAGGCCATGGCCGCTAGCACAAAATCATGGGTGTGATCATTACTCTCATGCATCTTTAGATTCCTAGAAGCATAGGACATAACTTTGCCACTTTGCATCATTACACACACCAAACCAATTCTTGAAGCATCATAATACACCACAAATCCTTCTAACCTTTCCGGAAGAACCAAAATAGGAGCAGACGTAAGTTGTTCCTTTACAGTTTGAAAAATTTTTGCACATTCATTGGTCCGCACAAATTTGGCCTTTTGTATCAACTTTGACAAACGAGAGGAAATTGGAGACAACCCCTCGATAAATATCCAATAGCACCATGCCAAACCTAAGAAACTCCTACTATCTATCAGAGACAAGGGTCTAGCCCAATTTCTTACCACTTTTGTCTTTTTCCAATCCACTTTAATCCCTTCACCCGACACCACATGTCCTAAGAATAGATCTTCCTTCAACCAAAAGTAACATTTTCAAATTTAGCAAACAATCTTTTGTTCACTCAATTATTTGTAACACTACCCTCAAATGTTTCACATGTTCTTCTTTACTGCAGGAATATATCAGAATATGTTCAATGAAGACCACCACAAACATGTTTAGGTAGGGTTTAAAGACACTATTCATAAGATCCTTAAATATAGTCAGAGCATTAGTTAGGCCAAAAGACATCACCACAAACTCAAAACGCCCATATCTTTTTCAGAAGAGCATCTAGGGAATATCCGTTACCATAAAATAATGATACTCGGACCAAAGGTCAATCCTTGAAAAGTGACTAGCCCCTTCTAGTTATCAAATAGGTCATCTATCCTTTGAAAGGGATATTTGTTCTTCACAATGACCTTATTGAGTTATCGATAGCTAATGTGCATATCAAGGGAGCCATCTTTCTTCCTTAGAAATAACACTGGAGCACCCCAAGGTGACTCTCTACACCTTATGAAATGCCTCTCCAACAAATCATTTGATCAGTCCTTCAACTCTCCTGGGGCCTTGAGATAACTGGGTATGGAAATGGGTTGTGTATCTGGGAGGAGATCTATATAAGAATTTACCTCCCTTTCGAGAGGGATATCAAGAAACTCATTGGGAAAGACATTGAGAAACTCATTAACCACCGAAATCGACTCAATAGAAGGGACTTTAGACTCAACCTTCCTAACCTTTACAAGATGGTATATGCAATGCTTAGAAATCATTCTCGTTCCTTAAAAAAAGAGATGAACCTACCCTTAAACACCGAATCATGACCTACCCAATTAAGGATGAGCTCATTAGGAAATTGGAACCTAACCTTATGGGTTCTACAATTAATATAAGCATGATATGCATGTAACCAATCCATCCATGAAAAATATTAAAATCTACTATGTCAGATTCAACAAAATCACAAGGCAAGACTTTATCCAATATAGGAATGGGACAACCCCTATAGACTTTTTTAGCAACAATAGACCCACCAACAGAGGCAAACACTTCAAAGGGTTCACATAACAACTCGAGATATACATGAAGTCTATTTGCAACAAAAGGAGTAATGAATGCGAGAGCGGCACCCGGATCCAATAAATCATAAACATGAGGATTGTAGATCTTTAACATACCGATAATAGCATCAGGCACCTCATCCTCCCCTTGCCTCCCTTGAAGAGCATAAAAGTGATTGTGATGTGGAGTGACACCTTATTGTCCATCCCGTTCCCTTTTATAACTATGAGCACCTTATCCTTAAGGACGACCACCTATACTTTTGTTTGACTATCTACAATCTTATGGCCCATTTTGCCACACCCAAAGCAAGCACCCATGTACTTATAACGCCTATGTCCATGCTTTATACCACAACATACACACCTAAGATGATTCAGCCTTAATTACCACCTTGAGCTCTAGGTTGGGAGCCCTATCATTAGCAAATCTTTGGCCTTGTCAATTGAAGACCCTTGGCCTTGGAATTTGTTGCCTTATTGAAAGCGACCAACTTTTGTACTTTGAAAACCACCATCATACTGAGCCCTTTTGCACTCTCCACTCTTCTTTTTCTAAGATTCTCTCCTTCTAGTTGTTTGGCATATGTAATGAGCCAAGGCAAGTCCATATCTCCTATGAGCATGGTAGTTCAACATTATTCATTGATCAAGTCGGACACTCTCGACACAAACTTGTGCATCCTTTCCTTAGGGTCAGCAACCAACTGAGGAGCATACTTTGGGAGAGGTTGTTAATCTTTAGGGAATACTCCCTAACACTCATAAAACCTTGCTTGAGGTCCATAAATGTAGTTTTCCTTGGTTCCATTAGCTTCATGGGAAAGAAAAGATTGAGGTAGGTAGCCTTGAATTCCTCTGAAGAGATAGGCTCTCCATCTCTCCCACCCTTCCATTGAATGAACCACAATTCAGCAAGGCCCTTTAGTTGATTGGCCATAAGCTCTGCTATTCAAATCAAAATTACCCTCATGATATAAAAATTTGTACACCTCATCGATGATTTGGAGGGGATCTTCTTTAACTTTGGAGCGATAGAACTCTGTAGGAATCATCCTTGTGAAATCCCTCACCCTTGAGGGAGGGTTAGGAGCATGAGAAGCTTGAACTCCTTGGTTGGCCACGACCCTTGCAAATAAGGTGACCAAATTTTGATATTTGGCAAGAGTAATCCCTTCTTCTCTTGGGGAGACTTGTGGAGCCGGAGGGGACGATGTACCCTTGAGAGTGGGAGCTCTTCTACAGCTCATCTTTGAGGCATGTTCTAGAAGAGAAAAAAACTATCCATTAGAATAAGGGAAACCTTATCATAAGTATAAAACACATTATAGAATATGAAGATGTGACTCATTCCTAAAATGCCTCACAGCCTTCTATTCATAGTTGTGGCACATTTTACAACCATGAACTTCATGTGGAATGTTGGATTTCTAAGGATAATTTACGAACCTAGTGTTTTGATACCACGCTTTGTCACGACCCAAGCCTAGGGCTTAGGTGTGACATGGTGAATGGAGAACCCAGAGGAACCCCAAACAAGCCTTGTAAGCATACATAGCATATCCTTGGTTGCGAAAACAATACTAAAGCAATAAATACATAATTCTAGGAGAAATGGGACTTTGAACACATGCTATGGGATGCTATAGGGAAGATAATTAGCATGGATCATATGGAAAATAAAGTCTAAGGGGCGGCTAAGTATGATTCAAACTATGGGTTGGGGCAACTAGGGACTTGGGATTTCCATCTTATCAAATTTAACAAGAATTTAACACATAAGAAGGATTATGGGACTAAGGGAGCCTTTCATAGCATACTTCAGATTAAGAGTCACGCTCATAAGATACATATCCAAATATCAAACAATACCTCTAATACAAAGAGAACGAAGGCCAAGATATCTCCGAGGCTCATCCTCAAAAGATAATATCCATAAATAGATAAGTCTTACTAAAGCATGAAAATAAAATAACTATTGTCCCCAAAGTGGAGGACTCATTAAAAGTGATCTTCAACCAAACCATCTAGCCACATGGAGAAGGATGATAGATAGGAGCTCTAATTCCTACATGGTTAGATCATGTAGGCAATAGTATATGTTAGTACTGAGAATGTACTAAGTATGCAGTGTGGAATGCAACAAAGACCATAAGCCATAATTATATAATATGCATAATCATAATCAGTTGATATAAGATCAATATTTCATGAATGCTCAATGCCTTAGTCAAAGTATGCATGAGGAATCATCAAATCATATAACATCTCATGAAATAATCTTAAAAAGTTCTTGAAAATTTGCCTCGGAAGTGTTCCAAATCATAATTTCTATATACCTCAAAATTAGTGCATTATTTTTAAAATCCAACACCATAATCTTGATCAAGAGGCAAAATTGAGTGGCAAATAGGTCTAACCCCGAGTTTAGAGCAAACGTAGCAAAATCTGAAATTTCAAAGTGAGTGAGAAATAGTAAGTAGGTGCATCCCTGGCGTGCTAGTATATTATTTTGCGCCCAGTTTTTCCTTTCTGGTCCATGTCCTTTGGATCTTGGGCCTAAACCTCTACATACGTGAAAATACTTATACTTAGACATATTTCATCCTCATATTATTCAAGACATTCCCAAATACTATCTCAAACAATTAGACAGTATTTCTCCTCAAAATTCAAGTGTCCAAATCTCTTCCAAATCGGAAGGATTTTACTCAAGCTTCAAAGTCCCCATTAAAATCTTCATCAACGAATTCTCCGAAGCTAAGGTGTGTGGGTTTCAACCAATGGCTCCTTTCACCCATGGTGCACAAGCTTCCTTCTTACCTAAATTGCATGATTTAAAGTTGAATTACTCATGGGTCTTACATACTATGAATTTCATTCCACACTATGTTGGGGTTTCATGAAATTATCATTGTTTTAAGCATATTTTGAGTTATGAATCTAAGATCTATTGTGAGATTTGATGAAGGATTTTAATGTATATTGTTTGAGGATGTTTCCAAGTATATATTGATGCTTTTACACTGAATTGTATAGTATGATTTTACTCTTGAATTGTATGGTTCTACACAAGTACTACACACCCGCCAAGTTTTTGATAAAATGACCAGTTATGATTTCTTGATGAATTGAAGGCCCAACGTATATCTTATGAGTTGAATGACTACATGATTATAAAAGAAATGTATGTATATGATATTATCTCTATAGTGTTGGGGATTGACCAAGCCTCACTCGGGAGGTTGTAGGTCCCGGTAACCATGTTGAAGGGTTTATACCTCGATCGCCTCGCTCGGGAGGTGGTAGGCTCGTGCAACCATGTGAATGGGATTTTACCTTGATAACCATGTCGAGGGCTTTGTACTTCATCAACCATGTTGGGGCTTTTGTACCTTATTATCCATGTTAAGAGGTTTGTACCTCATTAACCATATTGAGGGGTTTGTTCCTCATTTGCCTTTCCAAGAATGTGGTAGGCCTTGGATATTCACTAATGATATTCTCTCCTTACACATGTATTATGTTCTAACCATGATTTACTTCAAGCGTCATTCATGCCTGCCATATTGCTATATGCTTATTCATTGCCTATGTTATTATTTCGATTATGTCGCTTATCTCTTGTTGCATTGCATACTACATACTTAGATCATTCAAACATATTAATGAATACTCTATGCCTACATGATGTCACCATGTAGTAATCGGAGTTCCATTTTAGCATCTTCCTCCACGTGGCTAATACGAATTCTCTCAAGCTAGTTGGTGAGTCTTCCATTCTATGGACAATGTCTATGATCTCATGCTATGTACTAAGACTATATTTCTTTTATGTATGTAATAACTATGAGTACCGGTTGCTTATCTCGGCCCCCACTTTTATCTATGTTGTAGAGGTTTTGTAGGACATGTTATGTATGGAGCCTTGACTCTCTTATTTGATTTTTATGTCATGAAACCTTTCCTTTAGTCTTTTCCCCTATTTCTAATTCAATTATGTTCTTTAACTTGCTTTTGCAACTAATGATATGTTAAGAGGCTTTTTTGGGGTCCCTTTGGGTTCCCCATCATGTCACGTCTAGGCCCTAGACTTGGGTCGTGACACATAACCGACAAGTAAGACTAAGGGAGCTAGTACTTGGAATCCCGATGTTCAATCCACACCAGACTAGAAATTGTCTACTTTGCCAAGGTAAGCCAATCACTCATCTTACAAGAACACCCCCATTTTGGAATATGCTTCATAAACAACATACGAGAACACCACCCTTTTTAGTTAACTTATGACTAAAACACCACCCTTTTCAGTATTTAGTTAACAATTGCTATATGGGAACACCATCAATTTTGTTCAATCATACGACACAAGCTATATGGATACATTAGCTAATTCATAATTCGATGGTGGAATTATAGTTTTGGGGCAGTGGTTATCTACCCTGTTCCTCTCGGTGCTAGGTAACAATCTTAAGGAATACTCAAATCATACTTATAGTTATAATATACAGAGCATCATAATATCATATTATTTTCATAGGGTAGCTCTGCAAAACCAAGGCTTCGTAATATCAAAGATAGGGCTTCAGAACTTTAACAATATTCTTATATCTCATAGCATTTACAAAATCCCTATCAAAATCTATGTCATTCATAGTTTCCATAACATGCCATAAGGCCCACAACATCATAGAAGGTTTGGAACACTCCTTATGTGCTTTGAAATGCTTCATAATTTTAATTTTCATATATCTCAAAATTCGTATATGATTTCAAAAATATGATTTCATATTCTCGATCAAGGGCAAAAGTTAGAGGGAGATAGGTATAACCTGGATTTTAGAAGACCTGATGCGAAAAATAATTTTTACTAATCTTTGAATTCTAGTTGTTACCCGTGTCCTGGCGGCGACGCGTCAGGGGCATAGAGTAATGTATTTTGCCTAGCACAATTGGTCCACGTCATGCTAAGACTGGGACCAGTGTAATATTTTTCTTGGTTTTTTTATTTTCCCTTGGGCATTTGGGTCATAGCGTCATGCCCACCTAAACATGACATCTCCCATACATAGCTATTTTCAACCTTTAAGTAGCTCATAAAACCCTCTCTAAAACCTCTCTAAGGCTCTATTAATTATCTCATTCAAATCTATGGATTTCAAGCTTAGTTTTGGAACACAAGGACTCAATTCAAGCTCTAAGTCTACTTCAATTTCACCTTAAGGAATTCAAGTTCTAAGGTATATGAATCTTCATCCATGGATCCTTTCATACATGGAGCCCAAGCTTCTCTTTTTTATGAAAATTGCATGCTTTGAAGTTATATTAGCTATGAGTATCTCTTATTATGAAATATTAATATAAATCATGTTGGGGTTTTACCAAGTATTGATTTATTAAGCATGAATGAATATTTAAATCTTGTTCCATGAATTGATTTCATCTATTGAGACTATGCATGTTTGAGCTATGAAACTATGAACTATTATGAGCTTTTACAATGGATTTTAAGGTACCCTACATAAGGGTTTTACTACTATATTTGTGGGTGGATTTTTATTGAGTTTACTCATCTTATTTAAGTCTTGAATTGAATGATTTTGAAAAAGTATCATGAACCCACCAAGTGTTTCTCAAGTTATTGATGATTTATTACATGATTTACAAGTCAAGTGACTTTATGATGATTAAGGGCTTCAAGCATCTATTGAATTCATGAAAAGTATCTATGATGTCTCAAGTATCAAGTTTATCCCTATTTCATGATTTTACCTCTTGTGAGCCGATCATGTTAAAGTAAGGGTTCACGTATGATTATGATATGTTCTCATATTATAATTAGGGTCACTAGTAGAGGTCAAGCATGTTTAAAAGCTACTAATATATTGTTATCATGTTTCTTACTAGTTATTAAAGCTATGTTTATTTCAAGTATTCTAGGGGATTAGACTTAGCACTGATTGAGGCTTAAGATAGGGGCTCGACTCAAGAGGTCCTTATATAAAGTCTTTAGTCTCTAAACTATGTGCCACCATAGGATTATTTATTTCCCATGATATACTAGTAGATTCATCTTATTATATGACACCTTATCGAGTGGTTGACATGCCTCAGATTATTCATTATATGGTTTACCATGGAAAGTTGATCACACCTTGTTGAAGGGATGACATGCCTCGATCACCTTGTCGAGGGTATATCTCGATCAGTTTACTAAGGGGTGTCATGCTTTGGATTCTAAGTAGTGGTTCGCTTGGTCAATGTTGATTAATATATCTTCACACATATATATGGCATATTATGCAAATTGCATAATTTACAAGCATGTTTTACTACAATCATTGATCATGCATGTCATATTGAGATTATATATCTATTGCTTATGATTATGCATTTTGAATAAATTGGCTTATGTCTTTGTTGCATTGCACCTTTCAGACTTAGTACATTTAAATGTACTAACACATATGCGATGCCAATATGATATTACCATGCAAGGTTCGGAGCTCCTTTTCGATCATCCTACACGTGGCTAGTTCGGTACTTCAGAGAAAAGCATTGGTGAGTCCTTAAGTCCGAGGGTAATATCTAAGTTATTCTTTCTATATTAAGACTTCTTATGTTGAACACTTGTTATCATGAGGGTGAGCCCGGGAAGTGTCTTGGCCCCCGCTCCATTCTAAGTTAAAGGTGTTATTGCATACTGTGATTTGTATATGCTATGAGCTTGACTACTTTTATGCTTTTATGGTTTTTGAAGACTTCCTTTAGTCAGTCTTCCTTTTCTAATTATATATTTGTTGATTCTTATTTTGCTTCAGCGACCAAGGATGTGTAAATGATATACTCCGAGACTTGTTTGGGGTCCCTTCGGGTTCCCCATTCGCCATGTCAACTCTAGGCCCTAGGATTGGATAGTGACAAGCTTAGTATCAGAGCACTAGGTTGTTAATAGTCCTCAAAAATCCAACACACTGCGTCGATTGGAGTCTTACTCATAATTGTGAAGCATACCACAACTATGAATGGGAAGCTTTGAGGCATTTTAGGAAATGTTTCACTTCTTAATGGTCTATATTGTGCTCTAGATATAAATATAAGGCTTTTCCCCGAATGAATGCTCTTGTTTCTTCTAGATCATGCTGATACCAAGATGAAAACTAAGGAGAGCGCATACCCGAGGAGGCCCCTCCCATTCCTCAAGTTCCTCTAGATGGTGGGGTAGCCCATGGTGAGTTCCAGCATGCCATCACAATGTTGGCCTATGCTATTACCAAAAAAATGAACTAAGGGGCCCAAGTCTCTCATGCTCTTGCTCCAGCCTCAAGGGTGAGGGATTTCCCAAGAATGAATCCACTAGAGTTTCATGGGTCCAAGGAGGATAAGTTTCCCCATGAGTTCATCGATGAAGTATATAAGGTGCTATCTATCATGGGGTCAATTCATAGGAGAAAGCGGAGTTACCGATCTACCAACATAAATGTTGGCCCAAATTTGATTTACTCAATGGAAATTGGGGAGGAGAGATAATGATGCTATTCCTTGGGAGAAGTTCAAAGCCGCGTTCCTTAACCAGTTCTATCCTATCAAGTTAAGAGAGGCTAACATGATGTAGTTTTTGAACCTCAAGCAAGGTTCCATGAGTGTGATGGAGTATGCCCACACGTTCAACAAGCTTTCCAAGTGTGCAACACATTTGGTGGCCGATCCTAGAGCTAGAATGAATAAATTTGTGTTGGGTGTGTCCAACATGTTTAATGAAGAGTGTGATACCGCCATGCTAGTAAGTGATATAGATTTTTCTTGGCTCATGACATATGCCAAACAACTAGAAGGTAAAAGCTTAAAAAGAGAAGAAGTGAGGAGTCCTTGAGGGATCGATTTGAAGGTTTTTTCCAGGGTTCTAAGTGTGGTCAGTTTCTTAAGGTCACAAGTTCCAAAGCCAAGGGTCTTCGAATGCTTCTAATAAGAGATTTGCTAATGATAACCTACGATTCCAAGGTGGTAATGGTGGAGTGTCTAATCCTAAGGGCCAAAGATGTGGTAAAAACCATGGTGGTCCATGTTTGAGAAACTCTAATGCTTGTTATAGGTGTGGTGAAGTGGGTCACAAGGTTGTTTAGTGTCCACTTGCTCAAAACAAAGGTAGAGTTGGTCATCCTCAAGTCCAAGGTGCTAGTGCGGATGAAAGGGCAAAGAGAGGCCAACAAGGGGGTGCTCCATGGCAAAAAATGTTTTATGTTCTCCAAGGAAGGAAAGAAGTGGATGAGGTGCCCCATGTTATGACCAATATGTTAAAGATTTCTTATTATTGTATGTACGCTTTGATAGATCCAGGTGCCACTCTTTCTTTCATTACTCCTTTTGTTGCGAAAAAACTTCATGTGAGTCCCAAATTACTGTGTGAACCTTATGAAGTGTCTATCCTCGTTGGTGAGTTCATTATTGCTAAAAGTCTATAGAAATTTTCCCATGTTCATATTGCATAAGGTCTTGCCTTGTGATTTTGATGAATTAGATATGATATACTTTGATATTATTCTTCGGATGGACTGGTTACATACATATCATGCTTCTATTGATTGTTTAACATGTAAGGTTAAATTCCAATTCCCCAATGAGCTCGTCGTTTAATAGGAAAGTCGTAATTTGGTGGTCAAGGTGGATTCATTTCTTGTCTTAGAGACCAAAAGTTAATTTCTATGGGTTGCCTTTATCATCTTGTGAGGGATAGGGATGTTGATTCTAAGGTCCTTCCTATTGAGTTGATTCCAATGATCAATGAGTTTCTTGATGTCTTTCCCGATGCACTTCTTGGTGTTCATTCTGAAAGGGAAATAGACTTTTGTATAGAAATCTTTCCGATAAGCAACCCATTTCCATTCCTCCTTATCGTATGGCCCTTACAAAGTTGAAGGAGTTGAAGGATCAACTGAACGATTTTTTGGAGAAGGTATTCATAAGGCCTAGCAAGTCACCTTAGGGTACACCCATGTTATTTCTGAAGAAAAATAATGGTTTCTTTAGAATATGTATTGATTACTGGCAACTTAACAGGGTTACCATAATGGACAAGTATCCTCTACCAAGGATCGATGACCTTTTTGATCAACTATCAAGGGCTAGTCACTTTTCTAAGATTGATCTTCATTCCGAATACCACCAAGTGAAGGTGAGGGAGTGTGATATTCTTAAGATGGCCGTTCAGACTAGGTATGGGCATTTTGAATTTGTGGTAATGTCATTTGGCTTGACTAATACGCTGGCTATATTTATTGTTCTCATGAATAGGGTCCTTAAACCCTACCTTGATATCTTTGTGGTGGTCTTTATTGATGATATAGTGATTTATTCTCGGAGTGAGTAAGAGAATGTGAATCAGTTGAGGGTGGTGCTGCTAATCTTGAGGGATGAGAGGTTGTTTTCTAAATATGAAAAGTGTGAATTTTTGTTGAAAGAAGTTGCTTTTCTAGTGAATGTGGTGTTGGTGGTGTCATTAAAGTAGATCCTAAGAAGATGAAAGTGATAAGATATTTGCCTAGGTCCTTGACTTTGTCAAATATTAGGAGTTTCTTGGGTTTGGCAGGTTACTGCCAGGGTTTGTGAATGGATTCTCTTTTATTGCTTCCCCTATGACAAAGTTCACACAAAAGAAGGAAAAATTTGTTTGGAGTGATGAATGTGAAATGAGTTTTCAAACTTTGAAAGATAAGCCTATCTTAGCTCCTAACTTGGCTCTAGCGGAAGGGTTGGAAGGATTTGTGGTTTATTGTGATGCATCAAGAACTAGTTTGGTGTGTGTTTTGATACAAAATAGCAAGGTAATATCATATACCTCTAGGAAACTTAAGGTGCATGAGCGAAGCTATCCCACCCATGATCTTGAATTTTACGTCTATGTGTTTGTTATTAAAATTTGGTGTCACTATTTGTATGGGACTCACGTTGATGTGTTTATAGACCATAGGAGTCTCTAATATGTGTTCACACAAAATGATGTTAACTTGAGACAAAGAAGATGGTTAGAGAACCTTAAAATTTATGATATAAGTGTGAATTATCATCTCGACAAAGCTAATGTTGTGGCCGATGCTCTAAGCAAAGTGTACATGGGTAGCCTAGCTCATATTGATATTGGTAGGAAGGAGGTGGTTGAAGAAGTTCACCGGTCTGCTATGTTGTGGGTTATGTTGGATAAAGTTGACAACAGTGGCGTAGTGATGGTTCTAAATCTTCTTTGATTGAGGAAGTCAAGTCAAAGCAAGAGCTTGGCCCTGCATTGCAAGAGTTGAAGGCCTTGGTGAAGAATGGTAAAGTGGTAGTTTTCTCCCAAGAGGGAATGGTGCCCTTAGGTACCAAATTAGGTTATGTGTGCCTAATATTGATGACTTGAGTGAGTTGATTTTGGAGGCCCATAATTTATCTTATTCTGTTCACCCAGTTTCCGCAAAGATGTAAAGAGAGTTGATGGAGGTGTATTGGTGGGGTGGTATGAAGAAGGATATTGCGAAGTTCGTATCCAGTTGTTACAATTGCCAACAAGTCAAAGCTGAACACCAAAGGACAGGACATCTAGCTCAATACATAGAAATTTCTACTTAGAAGTGGGTAGAGATCAACATGGATTTTGTGGTTGCGTCACCTAAGAATAGTAGACACTTTGACTCTATTTAGGTTGTTGTGGACAGAATGACAAAGATGGCTCACTTTCGACCAGTCAAAACCATTGATGTTGTTGAAGATTATGCCAAGTTGTATATTCATGAGTTTGTTAGCACCCTTGTCTGTCATTTCGGATCCTGGTGTTCAATTCACTTCTCACTTTTGGAGATCCTTCCAAAGAGGTCTTGGTACCAAGGTAAACCTTAGCAAGACTTTTCATCCTCAAACGGGTGATCAAGCCAAAAGGACTATCTAAACTGTTGAGGATATTCTTAGAGATTGTGTTTTGAAGTTTAATGGGTAGTTGGGATGAACATCTTCTGCTTAATGAGTTTGCTTACAAAAATAGCTACCACTCAAGCATTGGCATAGTGCCTTTGAAGCTTTATATGGTAGCCATTGTAGATTCCCGATTGGGTGATTTGATATGGCAGAGATAGCTTTGTTAGGCCCGTATATTATTATGAAAGCCTTAGAGAAGGTGAGCTTGACAAGGGAGAGGTTAAAGACAACCAAAAGTAGACAAAAGTCCTACTCTCCTATGAGAAGAAAAGAACTTGAGTTTAAGGTTGGTGATTGGGTCTACTGGAAGGTCTAACCCATGAATGATGTGGTCCGATTTGGCAAGAAAGGGAAATTGAGCCCAACGTGTGTGTGTCCTTATAGAGTCTTGAGGAGAGTTGGTAAGGTTTCCCATGAGTTGGAGTTGCCATCAAGAAAAATATGGTTCATATGATCTTCCATGTGTCTATGTTGAGGAACTGTGTAGGTGAAATAAGTGCTATAGTGTCACGCCCTAAAGTCTGAATAGGGCGGACTGGCACCCGTTGCCGATAAGGCTCGGGAGAACCAACATATATCTAAGCGTATTGCATACATATTATAAGTGACATCTATGTTTGGCATGCTTCTAAGGAGATATACGGTTTTAA
>JAOTQR010120253.1:5000-24052 GCA_025774065.1 Solanum ossicruentum | reverse complement strand
AATGAAGTTAGAATTTAACATACCTTTCAAACCCCTTACTAGACCCAAGTCTTCGTAGTCATCAAACCAAGTGTTTCCTTGACCAACTAACGCCTCCACGCCACTTAAGGGACCCAATATACCAAGCTTGAAGCATCAAATAATCAAAAGATCGAAAAATATGAATTTCCCCCTAGTGTACTATAGCAACCCGAGAGGGTTGCTCAGTTTATTCTTGGTTTAGCTCTTTTTTTTCTAAGTGTGGAACTCTCTCTTGCACAAGGGATGAAGACATATATATATATATATATATTTACCAAGCTTGAAGACATATATATACAAGTCCCACTTGAACCAATCAAAAATAGCCACACACATGACCCCACTAACAATTTAATTCTTAAAAACCATACTTTAGAAGAAATTTACATTTGGTCCCAAACTTCACCAACTTGAACCAACTAAGGACTTACGGGTTCTAACATCCACCTCATCAAATCCAACAAGCCAAAAGGCAAGACCTAGTGCAATATGAACGTGGAACAATATCTATGAACTTTCTAGCAACAATATACCCAACCAAGAGGTAAACACCAAAGGTTCACATCACAACTCAGGACACACAAGAAGCCCACTAGTAACCAAAAGTAATAATGAAAGGAATAGTGAAACTTGGATCCATAAAAATCAAAACCTTTAACTTACATTCCTTTGCCTTCCTCTTTGAAACAACATGATTAACTAGAAGAGACATACGTTAGAGGGGAAAGTCCTATCTCACTTCTAAAGCACGACATAGACCATGAAGAAGGGAAACATCTTCTAAAATGTTTCATAGCCTCTTTCTCATAGTTGTGGTGCATATCACAACCATGAATAAGACTCTAATCGACGTGGTGTGTTGAACGCCTAGGATCTAACAACCTAGTGCTCTGATACCATCTTTGTCACGACCCAAGCCTAAGGCCTAGTCATGACCGGTGAATGGGGAACCCAAAGGAACCTCAAACAAGCCTCATAGCATATCATTACACATCCTTGGTCGCGGAAGTAAATAAAAAATGACAATAAGAGAGAAGCATAACAAGGGAAACTGGAACTAAGGGAAAGATTTAAACACTTGAATAATATAAACGATTCAAAGCTCAAGCATAATACATAACTTATCCAACAACACCTGACATAGAACTTAGCGGGGGGCTAAGACAAGCAACCGGGCTCATCCTCATAGTCGTACGTATTCCAAAATGTACAAGATGTCTAAATGTAAGCATGAAAAATGATAAATACTGTCCCCGGACATGAGGACGCACCAAAAGCTAACTTGAACAATCCATATAGCCACGAGGAGAACTTATAGGAGCTCTGGTTCCTAATGGTAACATCATGTAGGCATAGAGTATGCATTAGTACGTTTGCATGTACTAAATATGTGGGATGCAATGCAACAAGAGATAGACATCATAATCAAAATGTATAATTTAAGCAATAGATAGCATAATAACAATATGGCATATATGACCAATGCTTAAGTAAATCATGCTTTGCAAATCATTAACCTTACATAGAATATAATATATAAGTGTGTGAAGAAACCTCAACCGATATAACAAAAGACCAAGCGAGCTACAACTTGGAATACCAATGTTAACCCTACACGGAAGAAAGGGGGAAGTTACTTGTCAAGGCAAACCTCCTAATGACTATGTGGATCCGCTAAGCCTTGTGTGAATCGGGTACTCTAGCCTCTAGTTCTTGGACTCGGGTACTCGTCTCAAGCCCGAAATCGGGTACTCGCCTCAAGCCCTCATATTTAGGGTACTCGCCTCTTAGAGATTTGGGGACTCGCCTCTAATCCCTTTACCTACAGTGGTACGTAGTTTTGGGACTTGGGGACTCGCTTCTAGTCCACTCGGTGCTAAGTCTAATCCCATGGAATATATATGATAATCATACTTTAATAACTTGCAATAAAAAAAGAGACATGGCATGAGTAGCTCTTAACATCATTGACCTCAAATGGTGAGCCTAGCTTCAAACATAAGAATGGGTCATCATCAATATCCCTTACATTAACATCAACATCAAAGGCTCACAAGAGGTAAAATCTTGAAAAAAGGACTTAGCTTCATACTTGCATAATCATAGATAATTCCATGAATTCATAGCCTATATTCATCATGAAGTCACATGACTTGTAAGGCATGTACATATCTTGAGAATTCTTACCTTGACATTTCATCAAACACTTGGTGGGCACCTATGAGGACATATTTAAATCATGAAAAATGCAAGAGTATAGATCAAGAAATAGTGAAATCAATGCATCATAAGATCATGTAAATCAGCCCACCAACATCGTGGTAAAACCCCATCATGGGTAACTTGTAAACCATATCAAAACTTCACAATAATTCATAGATTTTATAGCTTGAATCATGATAGTCTCAATAGACAAATATCACTTCATAGTATAAGCTCAAAATAGATATTTATGCATAATTAACAATATTTGACAAAACCTCAACATATTTCATGCTCAAATTTCATAATAATATATTATACAAAATATAACTTGAAATCATACAATTTTCATAAAAAGGAAGATTGGGCTTCATAGGCGAAAGGAACCCATGAATAAAAGCCACACACCTTAGCTTTGGAGATTAACTTGATGAAGATTGGAGATGGAGACTTGAAGCTTGGTTGAATTCCTTAAGATCCGGAGAGGGTTTTGGCACTTGAATTTTGAGAGAAATATAAGACTAAGTGTTTTAATGAGTATTGGGGAATTTCTTGTATGATATGAAGGTAAAATATGGCTAAATATAGGTATTATCTCATGTGGGAGCACTTAGGCCAAAGACTTAAAAGTCTTGTACCGAAATGAAATCACTGGCACCAAAATAAGCCAGTGCGCATCGCGGAGGGAACGCGCAAAAGCTACTGGAAATTGACACTTCAAAATTTTGAATTTTGCCACGGTTGCTCTAAAATTCGGGTTAGACCCATTTCCCACTCAATTTTGCCCCCTAAACAAGAATATGAAGTTGAATATTTGAAATAATGCACATAATTTGAGATATATGGAAATTATGATTTCGAGCATTTCCGAGGCACATTTTCTATCACTTTTTGGGTAGTTTCAGATACCTTGACCACAATGATCGAGGGTTTCATATACATCAACCAATTGTAGGGTTGATACCTCAATAACCATGGATAGCAGGGTGTGACAACCATCAAGAGGTCTCTTACTACATATGTAATATGATCTATATAAGCATGTTTTACTTTATGCATTGTTCATGCATGCCATGTTGCTAATATACTAGAGCTTATACGATTATGCATTTTGCTTATGTTGCCTATCTCTTGTTGCATTGCATCCTACATAGTACATTCAAACGTACTAACGCATACTCTATGCATATGTGATGTTACCATGTAGGAACCGGAGCTCCACTTGATTGCCATCCTCCTCCATGTGGCTAGTGATATCTATTCAAGCAAGATTGGTGAGTCCGCAACTCCGACGATGATATCTTTTGCTCTTACGTTATGCTAAGACTCTACTTCCTTTATTGTATGCTTTTGACTATGAGGGTGAGCCCGGTTGCTTGTCTTGGCCCCCGCTAAGTTATATGTCTAGAGGTATTGTTGGATAAGTTATGTAATAACGCTATGAGCTTTGACTCTCTTGACTCTTTTGATGTTCTTATGTTATGAAGGACTCCCCTTAGTCCCTATGCCCTTATTTCTACGATCTTATTATTAGTTTAATTGCTTCCGTGACCAAGAATGTATAATGATATGTTAAGAGGCTTGTTGGGGTCCCTTCGGGTTCCCCATTTGCCGTGTCACGTTTAGGCCCTAGGCTTGAGTCACGACATAGTATCGGCACTGATTGTGCTTTTGCCATTTGATACTAATGAGGCGATCATTGATCTGTTCACCCAAAGGAGACACCACTCGATTCCCTCGAGAAGAGGCCTCACACTGATGATCATGATGCTGTGAGGCGAGAGGCGGGAGGTAGGGACGCTAGAGGAGGAGCAGATTGAGCATGCGAGACGGCATGACAGACACGTGAGATAGATATGATGAGGGATGTTAGACCCTCTGTACATGCTTTTGCCACTGACGAGACCACCAGAAAGGTTGAGGGTGGTCAATTCTAGCTAGAAATCGGTGCTTAGGCGCCCAGGTATGTTTCTTTTGACAACAACGCTTTGATATTTTTTATTTTGTGTATTGAGGACAACTCAAAATTTTTTCAAAAGGGTGTGGGTAGTTATAAGCCTCAGTAGTTATAAGTATCAACGATGTCTAAGTAACTATGGCCAATAACTATCCCGAATTCTGAGTCTAAAGGGTTATCCTGCCTGTGTTTTTTCCTAAGGGCATTTATTTTCTATTGAACCTACACATTGAGGATTTGCAGGTAGTATTAGTGGCATGTAGTGCTAAACCCTATGGCATATGTTAGTTTTGTCTAAAATTATACCCATCAATATTCAGTTAGGCATTCTTGATAATAACCAAGCGATATGTTTCTTTTGACCCCAATGCTTTGATTTTTTTTTGTGCATTGAGGACAACGTAAAATATTTTCAATAGGGTGTGGGTCTATAAGCCTTAGTGATGTCTTAGTAACTATGGCCAATAACCATCCCATATTTTGAGTCTAAAGGGTATCTGTGTATTTTCCCTAAGGACATTTATTTTCTATTGAACCTGCATATTTAGGATATGTAGGTAGTATTAGTAGCATGTAGTGCTAAAGCATGTGGCATATGTTAGTTTTTGTGAAAAATGATACCCATCAATATTCACTTAGGCAGTCTTAATAACAACAAAGCGATATTGATGATTGACAATGCTTTTTTTGATAAGTAAGGTTAAATTGTCATGTGTATGATCAAAGAGTCTATGTTGATAGTGTAATGTGTGTAAGCTTTCTTAGCTTAATTCTTATTCTTTGTGTCAATTCAGAACTTGCTCTGTTACTCTGAATTAGACTGTAGGATTGTGGGTTTGGTAAGGATTTTAGGCAATTGTAGATTAAGTCCACCTAGCCTAAATGACCACCAAATGTGTAATGTATCCCTTGATCCCAATATTTGAGCTTTGCATGTACTCTTTTCTTTGAAAAAACCTAAGTAACTGAGCCTTATTAAATGTGAACTCCTAAAATTAGCCCTGGTCCTTCCTTGACTATTGTGCACCTTAACTGAGGCAAAAAGCTTAAGTTGAGAGTCGCTACCAAAAGTAGCCCTGATTCATAGGTTGGATATTGTGCCCCTCAACTCAGGCCAAAAGCCTAAGTCGAGGGTGACTGGTTTAAGGAAAATCTCATTAAATAGGGTGGAAGCTAGTGATACATGTAAAAGAGTAAAAAATGTGTTAGGGGTGCAAGAAAAAATTGAGCTAAAAAGAAAAAGAATGTGTAAATAGAAGGCAGTGAGCTAAAAATGTAAGAAAGGCACCTTGAAATGCTTGAAAAAGGAGAAGGTTAGAATGCATTGAAAAATGATATTGTTGATAGGGAAAAAGTGTAGAATAATGCAGTGTTAAGGAGGGCCATTAGTCACTATGTTCCCAAAAACATCATGCCAAAGCCCCCTGAGCCTATGTTGTAAGTCAAGAAAGTCCTATAGTTATCCTAGCCCAACTAGTAAAAGGTCATAGTTCTGAGTATAGGGGCAAGCATATGGTATTGAGCATGATGTTTGAATATCTATTGTGAGTGTGAGTGATTTGGTTTAGTCCCAAGCATTGAATATGGAAACACTATCATGAGTGTGATATGATACTTCTTTTTATAAGGCCACTTGCATGACACTATTGATTATAAGCTATTTTAGTGATTGTTGCTTACCTGTGGTTACCTTGCTTGTCAAAGTTGCACTGTCACATTTATTGACCTGTATTTGTTTGTTTGATGACTATCCAATATGCATTGACAAGTAGTGTGGGTAATTTTGCTTGAGTTGGAGATGTTGTGTGTCATTAGATTGAGGTTTATGTGTTACTATACTGCTTATGTAAATTAAGTCCGTCGGTTGAGGACAAGAAATAATTTTAAGTTAAGGGTGTTGATGCACTATAAAAATACAGCACTTTTGATGCTTCAAACTTAGAATACTGTGTGTTCTCAAAGCGATAATAGTGGGTTTGATGTATTTTTATGTTTGTTTTTCTGGATTACAGGATTGGTCTAAGGTTGCAGATGCTGAGTTTTTTATGAAATATGAAGCACTCTATGGGCCATGAAACTTCCATGAGCCTTAGAGTGGTTTTGTGGATGAGATCCAGTGAAGGGACTATTTTTTGAAGTTGCATCCATGAACTATTGGTCAAGCCATGGAATTTTATACAAGTCATGAATTAGGTTTCATGCCTTGATGATTAGAATTAGAGGAGTTTCTGGAAAGCTTTCAGACGAAACCTTATACGGGTTGTATGTCTAAAATATGTCTCGTAGAAAGATATCATTGATGTGGTAGCAAATTTTGATGAATGAAACTATGAAGCCCTGGTAGCCCGTACAACTTTATACGACCCTTAACCTCGATCGTAATGCCTGCCGAATCCAATTCTCCTATTTTGTGTTGATCTTGTATTTTAGTTATCATAACTAGGACTTTTAGTTCCTTAGAGATATTGGAAGAGAAAGGGATAGAGAGACACATGAGACAGTTGATTTTTAACATTACTTTGAAACTCCTAGTGAAGCATTTGGGATTTCTTGTTCTTAACTTTATCATTGTAAGTGCTTAATTATATTATTCTGTATCACAATTCTTTTATCTATAATGATTATGCATAGCAAAATCCACAACTAGGGTTGTGAAAACCACGAAGAACTAACAAGTTAAAATCAAATAATTCATCATTCTTGGAAGGTGTGCATGCATGTATTAATTAATTCTCTTCATTTTGATTGCTTTTAATGTTGGCAAATGTCTAGAACTCGGCTAACTGGATCAATAGTAATGAATGGGAAAAGAGATTAATTAACCAGAGTTGATGTGATCTCTCTTGTCTAATCAATCTAACGAGATCTAGGGGGTTGTACTAGAACATTATGTATGGGTTAGTAATGCCACACTATGGGAATGGATCAAATCACGTAGTGAAATTTGCCTCTCACCTGGATCAAATGGTTCGGTAAACTTAACTTACCCTGCATGCTACACCACTAAAAAAGATTACGATGATCTGGTAATACCAATTTAGGGAATCATTGGAAACACAACATCCTAGTTACTTCTCTCACTGGTTTCACAACACTTTCTCTAGTTTAGGTTTACTTTCTGCAAACTACAAACCCTTCCTCCCCCCCCCCCCTTTCATGAGATATGTAGGTTAATTCACTTGTCTTGCTTGTAAAAACTCTGAGTTTGACCATATTCCCTGTGGGTTGGACCCTAACCTTTGTTAGGTTATATAGACAAAAACCATTTAAACCTTCAAAAAGACATGTATCTTGGGCGACATCAACCACGTCCATGAATAGGAGGATGTGAGACATTTAGGGAATATTAGCTTCTTTGCAATCTATGTCTTGCCTTCAAGATAGTATTCCCTAACGCTTGTCCTTTGATATTTTTAGAAGATTGTTCTATGACATGGTCCATTTCCTAGGGGAGATAAAGCTAATAAGGACCAAGTTCCTCTAGCTCCTCAAGTGCTCAAGATGACCAAGTTACCAATGATGACATTAGGGGCGCTTGTATGATGATAGCTCAAGTTGTTGCTTCTCCAAATACTCATACTCTAGCTTCATGGATAAGATAGTTTGCTAGAATACTTCCCTCAGAGTTTGATGGCTCCAAGGTGGATGAGGATCCACATAAGTTCATTGGTGATGTCTACAAGGTTATAGGGGTATCATCCAAGTAGAAAGTTGAATTGGTAGTTTATCAACTTAAGGGAGTTTCTCTAGTTTAGTTCACGCAATGGAAATCAGACAGCGTTGAAGAAGGGCCTAGTGATTTGGAGATGTTTCAAGCTGCTTTTCTTGATCATTTCTTCCCACTTGAACTAAGGGAAGCTAAAGTGATCAAGTTCATGAACTTGAGGTAATGTTGTATGAGTGTGATAGAATATGCGCTTAGGTTTACCAAGTCGTCTATTTACGCTCTTTCATTAGCTGAGTCTATGGCCCACATGAATAAATTCACTTTGGGTATATCTAACTTGGTAAAGATGGAGTGTAAGGCCACGATGCTCATTAAAGATATGGATATTCGAGCCTTATGACCTATGTCAAATAAGTGGAGAGTGAGAAGCTTCAAAAGATGATGATGAGGGAGTCCACGAGGGCTCGATATGATGGTGTATTTTCATATACTAAGTCCTATGGTGGCTGTTTCAAACAAGGCCAAGGGTCATCTAAGGGTGTTTCTCAAAGATATAACAAAGAAAAGGTATCTAACACAAGCTCCAAGTGACATTGTGAAGAGTGGTGCTACTCCTCCTAAATCTCCCAAGAGTGGAACCATGTTGGTGAATGCTTGATAGGTACCAATGATTATTTTGGTTGTGGAAGGATGGGCCACAAGATTGCCAAGTGTCCTGTTATTGCTTAACAAGGTGTGGAAGGGCATCGATAGGGTAAAATTCTTTAAAGGGGGCAAGTAGAACAAGATGCCCAAGCTCAATGTGATGGGTCATGTGGTAATCGATTTTATGCTTTGCATTATATGCAAGAGGTTGAGGAGTCTCCCAATGTGCTTACCGGTATGTTAAGAGTTCTTAATCATGATGTGCATGCTTTTCTTAACCTTGGTGCTAATATGTCTTTTGTTACTCCTTACCATGCCATAGTGTTTGATGTGTCTCTAGAAGTCTTATTAGAGCCTTATTCGGTCTACACTCTAACTAGTGAGTCAATCCTAGCCAATAAAGTCTATAGAAGTTGTCCCGAGTTGGTCTTGCAAAAAGTCTTTCCATGATATCTTGTTGAACTTGATATGACCAATTTTGATGTTATTCTTGGTATGTGATGTGCGGTCAAAATACAACACATTTAATGCCTAAAACCTGGGATTTTGTGTGTTGTCAATTCGACTTTGATGGTTTTTATGTGTTTTTATGTTTATTTTTATAGGAAATACAGGTTGGCCCAACTTTGGGGAAAGTTGCAGATTTTGCTGATTTTTAGGACATATGGGCCCCACTAAGAGTTGTAGCCTGACCTACGAGTGATACAGGTGGTCTCGGATAATCTTATAGTGTTAAAAATCAAAGTCTAAAAATTTGAAGTTCACCCGTACGAGCCCCAGGTATGAGTTGTAGTCCCTTTTATGACTCGTAAAGGGTGGTCTCGTAAGAAGTTCCAGTGTTGATCAAGATTGGACCTAGAAATGCAAGTGTGGACTATGATAAGGCACCACGAGCCATAAACCAGACTATGACTCGCAGGAGTGTATCGTAGCAGTGAAGTCCAAAATGCAAAATTCTGACCACGAAAGTCTGATTACGGCTTGTAGGGAACCATACGAGTCGTAACTGTGAGCGTATCAGATGTCGACCAGATTCTCTATTTAATTTAGGGACTCATTTTGTAAATACTATAAATAGCCTATTTTAGGATTTTAGCAAAAACAATGTCCAGTTTTACACAGTTTTGAGAAAGGATACATAGAGAGACTTAGAGAGCACAAAAGTTTAGAGTAGCTTTTAGGGTTTTATCTTTGGAGACACAAATTTGGAGATTAGATTCACTTGTGGATTTACTTCATCTTTCAAGCTTGTGATTCTAAATACAAAGTGGATTTTCTTGTTCTTCATTCTCTTTGGGTAAGTGATTAACTATGTCTTCTTCATTCATTGTTGATTTATTTTCCTAAATCATGAGTAGCTAAACCCACAATTTGGGGTTGTGGGAACCATGAGAATCTAGCTCAGAAAACCGGATTACTTGCACTTCTTGATTTAGGTATTTGCATGTATTAGCCATTTTACTTCATTTTGTATGTTATTTAATGGTGGCCAACACTAAACCCCGCCTAGTGTCATGACCCCGATCAAGGTAGTGATGAATAGGAAAAGGGAATGGTCAACAGAATTCGATTGATGTGTTCTCGTCTAATCAACCAAACCCAACGAAGGAGAGGTTGACTGGGACAATAGGTAATGGTTAGTTTGGCACATTGTGGTAGCCGACCAAGCACTATAGTGAAATTCGACCTTCACCTTTAGAAGAGGGCTGGAAGACCCTAAATTACCATCCTGCATGCAATGTCCCAATGGAGATTGTGTTATCCGGGGTGTTTAAGTTAGTGAATCATGGAGAAAACAATTACCCAAGTTGCTCTCCAATTTGACTGTCTCTCCTTTTTATTAGTTTAGTTTAATTTTCGTCAATCATTGCAAAACCTCCCTTTCTTGTGAATTGAGTTACTTGATATTTGAATTGATTATTGGTGAAACAAGTTGTCAAAGACTTGTATTCCCTGTGGGATTCGACCCTAACCTTAGTTAGATTTTAACTATTGATGATCGCTTTGACCTTGAAATATCTGCGTATCTTGGGTGTGACATCAATGAAAAATGGCACCGTTGTCAGGGAATACGAGGATGCTTTGATTTGACTCACTAGTCTTTCAATTCAAGTGTCAATTTCTTAATTTTCTTGTACTTTGATTTTGTTTTTAGTTTTTTAGTTTATTTTGCATGGCATACTAGGTTTTTATGCCCAATACAAGTATCCAAGGTGGATCCTTAGCTCCAATTAACTTAGAGGTCTAACATGTTGCAAGGAGAATGGCCCAAGCAAACGTGAATATTGCAGTTGATAAGGTCATGAACCGAAATGATGATGTTAATGGTAGAGAAGATAATGCACCACCAAGGCAAACTAGGCAACACCATAGGGATTTCAACAAGAATGCCTATAGATGGAACCAATACCGGTTGAATCCCATGGCCATGGACATCACAGAAGCTATAGTGTGCCACCATTATTGGCCGACATAGGTTCACAGTGTCAAATGGATTACTCCAAATGCTTTAGAACTGTGGTTTGTTTGTGGGGTTACCTTTTGAGGATCCTCATAGCCATCTACACAATGTGGCTTTTATGTGAAGAGTGTAATGGGTACGCAGAATCTTTCTATGGATACCGTTGGGCTGTGCGTGTGTTCCCTCTATCTCTTACCAGTAATGCAGTAGTTTGGCTATTAGAACTCCCACAGAGCTCAATCACCAGTTGGACAGAATTGAAAAGAACCTTTTTGGAAAGATACTTTCCAAGGCCAAAGAAGCTTAAATTGAAGGATCAAATCAATAACTTTGAGCAATTGCCGGGTGACTCCATTAGCACAACGGTGGAGAGGTTTACCCCAAGTGCTTGAGAAGTGTTTCAGACCATAAGATCGTGGATGATGCCATAGTGGAGATTTTCTATCAGGATCTTGACGAGAATAGTCAAGTTTATGTCGATACCATCGTGGGAGCCATGTTCTCAGATCAACCATTCACAAGAATAGCAGAGAGGATGGAGCAAGTAGTCAAGACCAACAGAGCATGGGGGCAAAAGGAGAGAGCTTCTATAAGGAGCTCAGGTACAGTGAATGTTAGTCCGGAGCAAGCAAAGTTCAACGAGGAGATCATGCACCAACTTGCTCAACTCCGCATGAGTATGGACTTGTTTTAAGCAAAGTCAAGAGTGAGTTCATGGGATGGTCCACAAATCTCCTAGAGTGCCCATGTATGAGGAACATTTTTAAAATGAAGATGCTTGCTTTGTTAGTAACCAAGCAGTGGGTTTTCGAAACAACGCCCAAGGGTCCAATTCAAACTATTGGCATCAAGGTCCCGAAAACTAAGGTTGGAACTATAATTAGGATGGTGCTTATAGAGATAACTGTGGGAGTTATTTTGAGAGAGAAAGAATGCCAGAAGCTGAGTGGGGATGACGAGATAGTTATAGGAGTGGTCCTTATGTGCCACCATGCTTGATCAGTTGATAAACAAAGTTGAAACACAAGATGAGACTTTGAAGGGGATGAAGTCTGATATTTCAAGTATCAATTAGAAAATAGAGTCTCATTTGGTGGCCATCAAGCAATTAGAACAACAATTTGGTCAATGTCTACTCAATTAAACCAATGCCAAAAAGGTACATTGCCAAGCAATACAGTCCAAAACCCAAAAAATGATTTGTATTATATGGCGGTCACGACTAGGGGAGGCAAGAGTACTATTGATCCTCCTATGCCGATTGAAGTAGAAAATGTGCATGAGAAGGAAACCATTAAAAAAAGGTGTTGTCAAGAGAGATGATTATGTAAAGAATGGGGTAGGTGAAGTGCTCCTCACCCTTTCCCTTAAAGAATCAAGAAGAGGGAGAAGGAAAGCAAGATGAAGCACTTCCTAGCAATGCTCAAGCAATTATCGATAAACATTCCTTTGATTGAAGCCTTAGAGAAGATTCCGGGTTATGCAAGGTACATGAAAGACTTGGTTACAAAGAAGCAGACGGTAAGTCAAGAGATTTCTTGGGATCTTCAGCATTGTAGTGCTATCACTACCAAGTCGTTGGTTCAAAAGCGTGAAGACCCAGGCGCTTTCACTATACCATGCACTATTGGATAGGTGGAATTTGCTAGAGCACTTTGTGATTTGGCTGCTAGCATCAACTTAATGCCACTGGTCATCATCAAGAAACTTGGCTTGGGAACTCCTACTCCCACAAAGATGCGGTTATTAATGACAGACAGAACAGTCAAGAAATATGTGGGAGTACTTTATGATGTTTTGGTAAGGTACAAAAATTTATATTTCTGACAGATTTTGCTATACTTGACTGTGAAGTTGATTTTGCAGTTCCTATTATTTTAGGGAGGCCTTTCTTAGCTACTGGTCGCACTCTGGTTGACATGGAGAAAGGGCTACTCACATTCAGATTTGGTGAAGAAGAGGTCCTGTTCAATATTTGTCAACAAGAAAGGAAGCATTGTGATATGAGGGTGTTTTTAGTTATAGAGACTATTGACGATGATGGGTCAGAGGTACCATTTGAGCTATGATGGCGTGTTGGCACTTTGGAGGCAGTTTTGATGAACTTTGATGGTGATGGTATCCCAGATTATGAGGAGACATTAAATGCTCTAGGGGTGTCATTTGGCCCTAGACGCCAAATGAAGTTGGAGCTAGATTTGCAGAACCGGGAAATGCCACCCACAAAGCCCTCTATAGAAGTGCCACCGGTGTTAGAGTCAAAAGTACTTCCATCTCACCTGATGTATGCATTCTTGGGAGAGAATAATACTTTACTAGTCATCATAACTGTGGGTTTGATTGATGAGCAAGCAAACGCCCTTGTACAAGTATTCAGGCAATTTAAATGGGCTATTGGATGGACTATATATTATTGGCATTCCTCCGGGGATATGCACTCACAAGATTCAGTTAGTCAAAGACTACAAGACAAACATCAAACATCAAAGGCGTCTGAATCCTCCTATGCAAGAGGTAGTTTGCAAGGAGATCATTAAGTGGTTAGATGCAGGTGTAATTTACCCAATTGCAGACAGTGAATGGGTGAGGCCGATACAGTGTGTTCCAAAAAAAGGGAGATCATACTGGTGCCCAATGCTAAAAATGAATTGATTCCCATGAGGCCAGTCACCGGATGGAGGGTGTGTATAGACTACAAAAAGCTCAATGCATCAATCGAGAAGGATCACTTTCCTATGCCATTTATGGATTGGATGCTCGATAGACTTGCAGAAAAAAGGGTGATACTATTTCCTTGATGGGTATTCTAGCTATAATCAAATCATCATTGTCCTAGAGGATTAGGAGAAAACCACTTTTACATGTCCCTATGGCACCTTCACATTTAAGAGGATGTCATTTGGGTTGTGTAATGCTCCAGCAACATTCCAAAGGTGCATGATTTCAGTGTGGTTGGACACACATTTGATGATTGCCTGGCACACATGCATGATGTTTTACAAAGATGTGTAGAAAGTCATTTGGTTCTAAGTTGGGAAAAATGCCATTTCAAGGTTAAAGAGTGTATTGTGTTTGGCCGTAGAATATCCGGTAAAGGCATTGAGGTAAGGAGGGATAAGGTTAAAGTGATTGAGAAGCTTCCACCACCCATCTCAATCAAGGGTGTTAGGAGTTTCTTTGGGAATGCAAGGTTCTATAGAAGGTACATAAAAGACTTCTCTAAAATTTTGCATCCATTGTGCAAATTGTTGGAGAAAGATGCCAAGTTCGTGTTTGACGATGTATGCATTCAAGCCTTTGAACAGCACCGATTATTGTAGCTCCTGATTGATCCAAGCCATTTGAAATCATGTATGATGCAAGCGGGGTTGCTCTAGGAGTGGTATTGGGACAATGCAAGGAGAAAGTCTTACATCCCATATATTACTCCAGCAAAGCCCTAAACACAGCTTAAAAGAATTACACTATCATGGGCATGAGTTGCTTGCATTGATAGTGCACATAGACCACTCATTACTAAAGTATTTAATGGCCAAAAAGAATGTGATGCCAAGGTTGATAAGGTGGGTACTTCTTTTGTAAGAGTTCAACTTCGATGTTATTGACATAAAAGGGTCAGAAAATCAAGTGGCGGATCATCTATCCAGATTAGAAGATGGGGCAATGATGCAATTTGATGATGATATATAAATGACTCTTTTCCTGATGAAGGAGTGTTGACAGCATAACATGACCTTATATCTTTCTTTACAGATTATGCAATCTGGTGAGCGACATTGTACCTCCTAACTTAAACACACATCAAAGAGGGAAATTTATGCATGATTTGAGGAAGTTCTTTTGGGATGATCCGTATTTATTTCGTATATGTGTTGATGGGATTATCCGTCGCTGTGTCCCTGAGGTGAAATGATGAGCATACTTGAAGCATGCCACTCATCACTAGTGGGTGGGCATCATAGTAGGATTCAAACAGCCCACAAGATTTTGTGATGGGGGTATTATTGGCCCACAATCCACCAAGACGCATGAGATCCCTCTAAATCCTATTGGTGATTGAGTTGTTTAATGCATGGGGGATAGATTTCATGGGACTATTTATTAGCTCGCATGGGACAAGTATATCTTGGTTGTTGTGGATTATGTCTCCAACTGGGTGGAGGCTGTGGCTCTACCTAACAATGAAGGTAAAATTGTCACAACAATTCCTCAAAAGGAACATCTTTTCTATATTTGGTACTCCTCGGGCTATCATCAACTATGGAGGTTCTCACTTTTGCAACAGACTCTTTAAAGCTATTCTTGAAAAGTAAGAGGTGAAACACAGGGTGGTGACACCTCATCATCCTCAAATAAGTGGGCAGGTTGAGGTTCTAATAGGGAAATCAAGCAGATCTTATCCAATATGGTAAATGCAAACCCGGACAGATTGGTCAAGGAAGCTTGATGATGCATTATGGGCGTAACGGACTGCATTTGAGACTCATATTGTCATGTCTCCTTACCATCTTATCTTTGGGAAAGCATGTCATCTGTCGGTGGAGCTTGAACATAAAGCAAAATGGGCATTAAGGAAGTTGAATCTTGACTAGCATGATGTTGCACAATCCAGGTTGAATCAACCTAATGAGCTTAATGAATTTTGGCAAAAGGCATATGAGACTTCCGCATTGTAAAAACAAAGGATGAAATTTCAAAATGATCGTTGTATAGAAAGCCATCAGTTTGAACCAAGGGACTTGGTGTTGCTCTACAATTCCAGATTGAGGTTGTTCCCTTGAAATCTTAAATCTAGATAGATGCGGCCCTTCCGAGAGGCACATGTCTTCAGTCATGGGGCCATTGAGCTGGAGAAATTTGATGGAGGAACTTTCAAAGTCAATGGTCAAAGAGTCAAACTTTACATTGGAGACACGGAGGAGATCAAGATAGTGGAAGAGTGGGACCTTGAAGAGATATGAGGAATTAAACCTTTTACGTAGTGCCATGATAGTAAATCAGGCGCTGCTTGGGAGGCAACACAAGGTATGACCCCTTGTATTTATTGTTATTTGGTAGTGTACATTGAGGAAACGTACAAATGTTTCGATGGGGTGTGGGTAGCCATTTTGAGTAGCTTTTAGTCAATAACTACCCAAAATTTTGATCCCGAAGTTTTCTTGCTTGTGTTCTTTTTCCTTGTGGATATTTAATTTTTGTTTAACAGGCATGTGTAGGATGTTTTAGATAATATTTGTAGTATATAGTAGTTGAACCTATGACATGTATCTTGTTTTTGATGTTTTATGAAATATTTTGAAAATTGGGACCGATCAAAAATTTTTAGTTATTATATTGCAACCATGTATGTTTGAATGATTTGGCAATATATGTTCTGATTAAGTAATACATGAAGCATGATCTGTGAGTTTTGTTGGCTATATATGCAATGCCATATGTGTGAGAGCCGATTTTGTTATATTCTTGCATTATATGCTAATTTAGAACTTGCCCTATTATTTTAAGTTGGAGTGGAAGTTATATGGACTAGGAAGGGATCTTAGGCCCTTGTTCTTTTTAATTAGTCCACTTTGACCTTAAATGACCAACAAAATGAGAAATTCATCCCTTGTTCCAAATGCTTGAGACTTACATGCACTATTCCTTTCATAAAACCTGATTAGCGTAGCCTTGTTTAGTAAAATACCTTGAAATTGGCTCTGGTCTATCCTTGATCATTGTGAACCTTGATAGAGGCATAAGGCCTAAGTTGAGGATGGCTACCAAAATTGGCTCTGGTTTGGGGAATAGACACTTTGCACTTCGATGTAAGCTCAAAGACTAAGTTGAGTGTGGGTAGTACAAGGGTAAAATAGCAAAAATGAGGTGGTGAGTTGGAAATAGAAATTAAAAAAGGAGAATCATGTACCGGGTAAAAGAAAAAGAAAAAGATGCCTTAGAATGAGTTGAAAAAGCAAAATGATGTGTGAATAAGGTGGAAATGAATGAATTTCAAGGCGAAAGTGTCAAAAAAGCGTGGTTCAAGGTTGGGTTTTAGTCATTAATTGTCCAAAATGCCGTAACAAAGCCCCATGAGCCTACGTTTCAAGCCCAAAAGTCCTAAAGTGATCCTACCCCAATTAGTCAAAAGTCTGGTCATGAGTCTACGGGCAAGTCTATGGTATTGTTCATCATGCATGGATGTCATTTGTGAAAGTGAGTATATTTGCATAGTCCCATGGTTAATTTCTAAAATCTTCATTGAGTATTAAAAGGGTCTTCTTTCTTGCCAGGGCATTTGCAATGCATTGTCAATATTTTACTTGTTCAGTGATTGTTGATTGTTGATATCCTTTGCTTGTCATAGTTGTGTTGTCAAATGTATCAATATGATGTGGTTTGTTAAATAGCTACACGATTTTGTTTTGAAAATGCTGATATGGGTACCTGCTTTGGATTTGAGTATGGTATATGCCATTGGGTTGATTGCTATGTGTTACTTTATTATCTATTTAGATTGGTTCATTGCTTGAGGACAAGCAACAATTATAAGTTGAGGGTGTTGATGTGCTGTCTAAATACAACACATTTAATGCCTAAAACCTGGGATTTTATACGTTCTCAATGCGACTTTTATGATTTTTATGTATTTTGTAGGAAATACAGGTTGGCCCAGTTTTGGAAAAAGTTACAGATTTTGCTAATTTTTAGGACATACGGGTCCCACTACGAGTCGTAGCCCAACCTATGAGTTGTAGAGGTGGTCTCGTATAAATTTATAGTGTTCAAAAAGAAAGTCTGAAGATTTAAAGTTCAGCCATACGAGCCCCACGTACGATCATAGTACCTTCTATGACTCGTAAAGGGTGGTCTCGTAAGAAGTCCCAGTGTTGATCAAGATTGGACTAGGAAATACAAGTGTGGACTATAAGAAGGCACTACGCGACGTAAAGCAGACTACGACTCGTACGACTGTATCGTAGCAGCGAAGAACAAAATACAAAATGCTGACCACAAAAGCCCGATTATGGCTCGTAGTGCCATGAGTCATAACTCCGAGTCATAGCAGACGCTGGCCATATTTTCTATTTAATTTAGGGACTCATTTTTAAATAGTATAAATAATATATTTTAGGGTTTTAGCAAAAAGTTTTTCAGGTTTACATAGATTTTGAGAGAGGATACATAGAGAGCGCAAAAGTTTAGAGTAACTTTTAGGGTTTTATCTTTGGAGCCACAAATTTGGAGATTAGATTCACTTCATCTTTCAAGCTTGTGATTCTAAATACAAAGTGGGTTTTCTTGTTCTTCATTCTCTTTGGATAAGTGATTGACTTTGTCTTCTCATTCATTGCTGATTTAGTTTCCCAAGTCATGAGTACCTAAACCCACAACTTGGGGTTGGGGGACCATGAGAATCTAGCTTAGAAAGCCCAGATTATTCGCATTTCTTAAGTTGGACATTTGCATGATTAGCCATTTTCCTTCATTTTGCATATTGTTTAATGGTGGCAAACATTAAACCTGCCTAGTGTCATGATCTCGATCGAGGTAATGACGAATAGGAAAAGGGAATGGTTAATAAAATTTGATTGATGTGTTCTCATCTGATCAACCAAACCTAACCAAGGAGAGGTTGACTTGGTCAATAGGTAATACTAAGTTTAACACACTATGGTAGCCGGCCAAGTGCCATACTAAAATTCAACCTTCACCTTTAGAAGAGGGTTGAAAGACCCTAAATTACCATCCTGCATGCAATGTCCCAATTGAGGTTGTATTATCCGGGGTGTTTAAGTTAGTGAATCATGGGGAACATAATTTCTCAAGTTGCTCTAAAGCTTGATTGTCTCTCCTTTTTATTAATTTAGTTTAATTTTCTATCAATCATTGCAAACCCCCTTCCTTGAGAATTGAGTTACTTGATATTTGAACTGATTATTGGTGAACCAAGCTGTCAAAGCCTCGTATTCCCTGGGGATTTGACCCTAACCTTGATTAGTTTTTACTATTGACGATCACTTTGACCTTGAAATATAGGTGTATCTTGGATGTGACATCAGTATGAATTGGCTGCATGCATCTTCTACTTCTATTGATTAAAGAACCCGTAGGGTCAC
>JAOTQR010120222.1:0-24062 GCA_025774065.1 Solanum ossicruentum | reverse complement strand
GTATATATATTATATGTATATGCTATGAAATTCAAGATTCATGAAATGCAAATGATGCTAATATATATATTGGGGATGTAGTCATAACTGACATCTCAAACTCATGCGAGCTATTACATGAATTCACCCAATGTTGACCTCCCATCAGGTCAGAGAAGATTACTTGCCAAAGTGAAACGACCTCAAAAAGTGTCCGAAAAGGTGCCTCAAAAGAGCCCGAAATTGTAATGTCCATATATTTCAAAATTTGTGCATGATATCAAAAATTTGACTTTTTATTCTTGATAAAGGGGTCAAATTGAGAGGGATGGGTCTAACCCCAATTGTAAAGAAAAGAATTGCAATTTTATTTTCCCAAACTTTTGATTTCCAGAATCAATCTGCGACGTGCAGCCATCGCTGGCTTGTGTAAATTTTCCCTCCATAATAGGTTCACATCATGAACTAGATACAGACCATTTTATATTATTTTTAGTGATTTTATCTCGGTCCAAGACTTTTAGGTCTTAAGCCTAAGCCTTTCCATGCGTGCAAATACCTATACTTCACCTTCATATCATACAAGACATTCCTCAATACTCTCTTAAACACTTAATCAAATAATTCACCTCAAATATCAAGTCCCAAAACATATCTGAATCTTAAGGTTCTCATTCAAGCTTCAAGCCTCATTTCCAATCTTCTTCACGGATTCTCCAAAGTCTAGGTATGTGGGTTTCAACCATTGGGTCCTTTTACCCACATTGCATAAGCTTCCTTTTTATCGAAAATACATTTTTCTAAGTTAATTTTACATATAGGTTTTCTATTACAAATTTGACAATGAACTATGTTGGGGTTTCGTAAAAGTATAACTGTTTATGCATGTTTTGAGGTATGAATCTTAGATCTATCTTGAGATTTGATGAAGGTTTTTGATGTATATTATATTATGGTATTACAAAGTATTGGTGGGATGATTTACTTTAAGATTTCTTGCATGATTTAACTCTTTAATTGAATAGTTTTACACTAACATCGCACACCTACCAAGTGTTTCGTAAAATGTCTGGTTATGGTTTCTTGAGAAATTGAAGGTCTAATGCATATCTTTTGAGTTGAATGACATTATGATGATAAAAGAAATGCATGTATATGATATTATCCTATATAGTGTTGGAATTTGACCATGCCCTACTCGGGGGATTAAGAGCCCGGGTAACCATGCCGAGGGGTTTTTACCTTGACAACCGGGTTAAGGGGTTTATACCATAACCACCAGTGGTAGTGGGGTACAATGATACCCCAACCAATTAAGGGTTTTTGGCCTTCATAAAAAGGTTGAGGCATTTGTACCTCAATCACCATGGGTGGTAGGGTGCGATGATCCACCAACTATGTTGAGGTGTTTATACCTTAATAACTAATCCAGGGGTTTATACCTCAATCACCAAGGGTGGTAGGGTGAGACTATCTACCAACCAATCAACAGGTTTGTTCTTAGATTAACTATGAATTCCACAATGATGATCTCTTTTTGCACATGTATTATATTCTATGTAGGCATGATTTACTTCAAACATCTTCCATGCATGCCATATTGTTACATGTTACTTAGTGCCGATGCTTATGCATTTTGATTCCGATGCTTATGTCTTGTCGTATTGCATCTTATATACTTAGTATATTCAAACATACTAACATATGCTCTATGGCTAGATGATGTCACAATGTAGGAACTGGAGCCCTACTTGAGCATCTTTCTCCACGTGGCTAGTATGAATTATCTCAAGCTAGTCGGTGAGTCCTCCATTCAGGGGACAATATCAACGATCTCATGCTATGTACTAAGACTATCTTTCATTTATGTAGGCATTGAATATGAGGGTGAGCCCGGTTGTTTATCTTGGGCCCCACTCTTATCTATGTAATAGAGGTGTTGTTGGACATGTTATGTATTGAGCCTTGACTCTTTTGTTTTGATTCTTAGGTTATTAAAGTATCCCTTTAGCCATTTTCCCCTTATTTCTACTTTTATTATGTTATTTAATTTCTTCCGCGACCAATGATATGTAATGATATGTTAAGAGGCTTGTTGGGGGTCCCTTCGGGTTCCGATTTGCCGTGTCACGTCTAGGTCCTAGATTTGGGTCATGACAAAATTGGTATCAGAGCACTAAAGTGTTAATACCCCTCGACATCCAACACATCACATTGATTAAACTCTTGTTCATGGTTGTCATATGCACCACAACTATGAACTAGAGGATGTGAGACATTTTAGGAAATATTTTCCATGTTTATGTTCTAAGTCATGCTATATAGTTGAATTAAGCTTTTTCCCCTAATGATTGTTCTTTGCTATGCAAGATAATGCCTAACACAAAAGGACGAAAGGCCCGTACTCCCGAGGAACAACTGGCTCATGGTGAGCTCCGGGATGCTCTCACTATACTAGCAGAAGTTGTGGCCAATCAAGTCAATCAAGAAGGCCAAGCCCCTCCTGCTCCTTCCTTAGGATCTAGGGCGAGAGACTTCATGAGTATGAACTCATCGGCATTCTATAGGTTGAAGGTAGATGAGGAACTTCATGAGTTCATTATGAAGTCTACAAGGGATTGGCAACCATGGGTGTTAGATCAAAGGAGAAAGTGGAGTTGGTGGCTTACCAACTCAAAAAGATAGTACAAATATGGTTAAATCAATAGAAGGAGGAGAAGGGAATCAATAATGTGGTGCTTTGGGAGGAGTTCAAGGAAGCTTTTCTTAATCGGTTCTTCCCTCTTAAGCTTAGGGAAGCCAAGTTGGTGGAGTTTATGAATTTGATACAGGGGTCTATGAGTGTGAGGGAGTATGCCCTCAAGTTCAATCAACTGTCTAAATATGCTGCCCACTTGGTTCCCGACCCAAGGTCGAGAATGAATAAGTTCGTTATGGGTGTATCCAATTTAGGGCGCAAGGAATATCGGTTCGCTATGCTAATTAATGACATGGATTTGTCCCGTTTGATGACCTATGCCAAACAAATAGAGGAGGAAAAATTGATGAAGAGGAGGAACAATGAGGCCAAGAGGGCCCGCTTTGAGGGAAAGTTCCAAAGATGAAAGGGTGGTCGATTCCATCAAGGCCAAGGGTCTTCTCATGCTTCTTATAGGGTGTTTGCCAATGACTTCCTAAGGGCCCAATGAGTTGGTGGTGTTGTTCCTAATAATATGTGTACAAAATATTGTAAGGTTCATGGTGGCCCATGTTTGAAAGAAACTAATGCATGTTATGGATGTGGGGAAGTGGGTCACGAAAAGATTTATTATCCTTGTAACCACAACAAAATTAAGGAGGCTCATCCACAAGGTTCAAATGCGGTTCCTTTGGGGAGAGGTGGTCCACAAGGTGGTGATCCAAGGCATAACCTGTTCTATGCACTCCAAAGGAGTCAAGGGGTTTAAGAGGTTCCTGATATCATCCCTGATATGTTAAAAGTCTTTGCTTTTGATGTGTATGAATTGATTGATCCGGGTGCCAATCTTTCTTTTGTTACCCCTATTGTTACAAAAACGTCTCATGTTGACCCTGAATTGTTATGTGAGTTATATGAGGTGTCTACTCCTATTGGTATATCTATTGTTGCTAGAAAGGTTTATATAAATTGTCCCATTTGCATTTTGCATATGATTTTGCCTTGTGATCTTGTTGAGTTGGAAATGGTGGATTTTGATATCATACTTGGGATGGATTGGTTGCTTGCATACTATGCCTCTATTGATTGTAGAACCTATTGGGTCAAGTTCCAATCCCCAAATGAACCCATTCTTTAGTAGGAGAGTCATGATCTGGTGGTCAAGGGTGGGTTCATCTCTTGCATTAAAGCCCGTAAGTTGACCTCTGAGGGGTGTCTCTATCATCTTGTAAGGGTAAGTGATATGGAGTCCAAGGTCCTTCCTATAGATTTGGTTATGATTGTAAATGAGTTTCTTGATGTCTTTCCAAATTACCTTCCTGGTATTCCTCCCAAAAGGAAAATAGATTTTAGTATAGACCTCCTTCGCAATACTCAACCCATTTCTATTATACCTTACCGAATAGCCCTGGAAGAACTAAAGGAGTTGAAGGAAAAATTGAGGGATTTATTGGAGCAGGGTTTCATTAAGCCTAGCCAATCACCTTGGGGTGCACAGATGTTTGTGAAGAAGAAGAAGGATGGGTCCCTTAGAATGTGTATTGACTACCCACAACTTAATAGGGTCACCATAAAGAATAAGTATCCTCTTCCAAGAATTGATGATTCGTTTGAACTACTTCAATGGGCTAGCCACTTCTCTAAAATTGATCTTCGATCCTTTGGGTTGACCAATGTACCAGCTATCTACATGGATCATATGAATAGGGTCTTCTAACCTTATCCTAATTCATTTGTTATGGTCTTCATTGATGACATTCTGATCTATTCACATAGTAAGGAGGAACATATGGGTCATTTGAGGGTAGTGCTACAAAGATTGAGGGAAGAGAAGTTGTATGCCAAGTATGAAAAATATGATTTTTTGTTAAAAGAGGTTTCCTTTCTAGGTCATGTGTTGTCGGGGGATGGTATTAAGGTGGATCCCAAGAAGATAGATGGTAATTAGGAATTGGCCTAGACCATTGACCCCGTCGGATATTTAGAAGCATCTTGGGCTTATTGGGTTACTATTGGAGGTTTAAGAATTGGTTCTTTTCTATTACTTCTCCTATGACCTAGTTCACTCAAAAGAAAGCTAAATTTGTATGTACCGATGAGAGTGAGAAAAGTTTCAAAACATTGAAAGATAAGCCTGTGACTGCTCCTATATTGTCTCTACCAGAAGGGCTAGAAGTGTTTGTGGTGTATCATGATGCTTCAAGGGTTCGTTTGGGTTGTGTGTTGATGCAAAATAGTAAGATGATAGCCTATACTTCCAGGCAACTCAAAGTGCATGAAAAGAATTATCCTACCCATGATCTTGAATCAGCCGCCGTGGTCTTAGCCTTGAAAATTTGGTGTCACTATTTGTATGGGGTGCATGTTGATGTGTTCACCAATTATAAGAGTCTCCAATATGTCTTCACTCAAAAAGATCTCAACTTGAGACAAAGAAGGTGGCTAGAACTTCTTCAGGATTATGATATAAGTGTGCATTATCATCCCGGTAAGGCTAATGTGGTGGCCGATGCATTGAGTAAAGTGTCCATGGGTAGCCTAGCTCATGTTGCTGATGGTGGCAAAGGGTGGTAGGGAAGTCCATCGGTTGGATAGATAGGGGGTTAGGTTGGAAGGGGTGGATAATGGTGGTGGTGGTGTTGTTGATGGTTCTAAATCTTCATTTGTTGAGGTGAAAGCTAAGCAATATTTTCAACCCGTTTTATTATAATTGAAGGCATTGGTAAAGGATGATAAGGTGGAGGCTTTCTCCCAAGGGTGAGATGGTATCCTCACATACTAAGGTAGGTTGTGTGTGCCTTGTGTTTATAGCTTCAGAGAAAAGATTCTTGATGAGGCTCATGGTTCGTTCCAATTCTGTTCACCCCAGTTCTACTAAGATATATAGAGATTTGAGAGAGGTGTATTGGTGGGGAGGTACGAAGAGGGACATCGCCAAATTTGTTTCTGGTTGTCATAGTAGTCAACAAGTCAAAGCCAAGCACCAAACCCTAGTGGCCTTGCACAAGGCATAGAGATTCCTACATGGATAAGGGAGGAGATTAATATAGATTTTTTGGTTAGGTTGCCCAAGACTATAAAGGGTTTGGATTCCATTTTGGTTGTGGTTGATAAAATGATGAAATCGGATTACTTTCTACTGGTTAAGACAACATATAGGGCTGAAGATTATGCTAGGTTGTACATTCATGACTTGGTGAGGTTGCATGGGGCTCCTTTGTCCATTATATCAGATCATGGGGCTCAATTTACTTCATATTTTTGGAGGTCCTTTCAAACGGGTCTTCATATAAGACTTAAACTTAGTATGGGCTTTCACCCTCAAACGGATGGTCAAGCCAAAAGAACTATTCAAACACTTGAGGATATGGTTAGGGTTTGTTTATTGAAGCTTATGGGTAGTTCCAATTATCATCTTCCGTTGATTGAGTTTGCCTATAACAATAGCCATCATTCTAGATTCGGTATGGCCCCTTTTGAGGCTCTCTATGGTAGATGTTGTAGGTCACTAGTTGGGTGGTTTGAAGTTCTAGAGGTGTCTTTGTTGGGACCAAATCTTGTTATGAAGGCTCTTGGGATGGTTAGGATGATTAGATAAATGGTTGAAGATGGACCAAAGTCCCCAAAAGTTCTATGCCGAGGCGAGGAGAAGAGATCTTGAATTCAAAGTTGGTGATTGGCTTTATTTGACTGTGTCACCTATCAAGGTATGATTCATTTTGGTAAGAAGGGCAAGTTGGGTCCAAGATATGTGGGTCCTTATAGGGTAATGAGGAGGATTGACAAGGTTGATTATGAGACAGAACTCCTAGTGAGATGGATTTGGTCCATCTGGTCTTCCATGTATCCATGTTGAGGAAATGTGAGGGAGACCCTAATGCTATTATGCCTGTTGATATTGTGGGTGTTGTTTATGAAAATTTAACTTATGAAGAGGTTTCGGTTCAGATTTTGGATAGACAAGTGATGAGGTTGAGGAATAAGGATGTGGCTTCTGTCAAGGTCCTTTGTAGGACTTAACTAGTTGAAAGTGTTACTAGGGAGGCCGAAGCAGACATGCAAAAGTGATATCCTTATCTTCTCCACACTATTCAAGCCTCAAGTAGTTACTATAAGTCCCCTATGTGATTTCAAGTCTATGTTCAGCCCATGACATTTCCATGCATTCATGTTTAGATTGACAAGTTCATGATGATTTTACACTTATGTTGAGATTTTTTGAAATAATGTTTAAGTGCATTGTTGTATCCTTATATATGCTGAAATTGTCATGTTTATGTCTCTTATATACCTTTCTTTGACATTTAGGGACGAATATTTCCATTAGAGAGATATTGAAACAACACCGGAAAGTGCCCAAAAATGTGTCGCAGATGATCCCAGAATCATAATTTCCATATATCTCAAAATTCGTGTGTCATATCAAAATCCTGACTTTATATTATTTATCAGGGGGTCAAATTGAGTGTGAAATGGGTCTAACCCTGATTTTAGAGTAAATGAATTGCAATTTCATTTTCCCAAAATTTTGATTTCTAGAATCGATCAGCAACGCGCAGCCGTTGCGAACCTATATAAATTTTTCCTCTGCAATAGGTTTGTGTTGCAGACCAGACACAGACCTGTGTATTTTGTTTCCATTGGTTTTTATTTCAGTCCAAGGCCTTTGGGTATTGGTCCTAACTCTTCCTATGCATGAAAATACCCATACTTAGTCATATTTCACCTTCATATCATACAAAACATTCCCCAATGCTCTCCCAAACACTTAGACAAATATTTCACCCCAAATTTCAAGTTCCAAAACTCATCCAGATCTAAAGGTTCTCATTCAAGCTTCAAGACTTCATTTCCAATCTTCTTCATGGATTCTCTAAAACAGGTTTCAACTATTGGGTCATTTCACCCATGGTGCCCAATCTTCTTTTTTACCTAAAATACATCTTTTTAAATTAATATTACATATGGATTTTCTATTATGAATTTGACTATGAACTATATTGGGGTTTTGGTAAAAGTATGACTACTTATTCATGTTTTGAGCTATGAATCTTAGATTTATCTAGAGATTTGATAAAGCGTTTTGATGTATATTGTATCAAGGTGTTACCAAGTATTGGTGGGATGATTTACCTTAAGATTTCTTGCATGATTTTACTTTTTAATTGCATTGTTTTACACTAGCATTGGACAACCACCAAGTGTTTGATAAAATGTTCGGTTATGGTTTCTTGAGGAATTGAAGGTCCAATGCATGTCTTATGAGTTGAATGACTTTATGATGGTGAAAGAAATGTATGTATATGATATTCTCCTATATAGTGTTGGAATTTGACCATGCCCTACATGGGGGGTTAATAGCCCAGGTAACCATGCCAAGGGTTTTGTACCTTGACAACCGGTTTGAGGGGTTTGTACCTCAATACCCATGAGGGGTAGGGTGTAATGATCCTCCAATCAATCAAGGGGTTTGTACCTTCGTAAGCGGGTTGAGAAATTTGTACCTCAATCACCATAGGTGGTAGGGTGCGACAATCCACCAATCATATCGAGGGGTTTGTACCTTGATAACCAATTGAGGGGTTTGTACCTCAATCACCAAGGGTGGTAGGGTGAAATGATCCACCAACAAATCAAGGGGTTTCTACATTGATAAACTATGAATTCCATAATGATTGTCTCTTCCTGCACATGTATTATGTTATACATAGGCATTATTTACTTCAAGCATCTTCCATACATGCCATATTGTTATATGTTTCTCATTTCATATGCTTATGCATTTCGATTCTGATGCTTATCTCTTGTTGCATTGCATCCTACATACTTAGTACATTCAAACATACTAACACATAATCTATGCGTACATGATGTCACCATGTAGGAATCGGAGGCCCACTTGAGCATCTTCCTCCACGTGGCTAGTACAAATTCTCTCAAAGTAGTTGGTGAGTCCTTTATTTCAGAGACAATGTCAATGATCTCATGCTATGTACTAAGACTATCTTTCTTTTATATATTTATTGACTATGAGGGTGAGCCCAGTTGTTTGTCATAGCCCCCGCTTTTATCTATGTAGTAGATGTGTTTTCGAACATGTTATGTATTAAGCCTCGACTCTCTTGTTTTGATGCTTAGGTTATGAAAGTATCCCTTCAGCCCTTTCTCCCTTATTTCTACTCTTACTATGTTATTTAATTGCTTCTACGACTAATGATATGTAGTGATATGTTAAGAGGCATTTTTAGGGTCCCTTCGGGTTCCCATTTTTCCATGTCATATCTAGTGACTTGTCTTGGGTTGTGACATAAAGGTAATCTACACCACACCTTACAATCCGATCATTTCGTATGTGGTGGCCACCTTCCTTACGATCTAGTTATTTTTGAAGGATTTCCTTATCAAAACATATCATATGATATCATAAATGGATAGCCATCCCTTATGACCCAAACATTTCGGTGATAACTACCATTCCCATGCTGGCACATAGTTCAAGGAAAAGAGTATGGACCCTTGGAGATAGTCCGTGCTGAAAACCAATTTGTTGGTGATAGGTCATCATATCACTAGGATACATGTATATACATGCTTGTAAATGTAACACCCACATCTCACAATACAAGTACAATGCAAATAAAACATGATATGGTTTGGTCAAATTAGCGCCTATATTTAAAAATGCTTGAATCTCATGTTATAGGGAGATATGCACGTCTAACGCTTAAGAGGGTCGAGTGTATACATGATTTGTGTCAAATTATGGAGATCACGGCCCTAAACAAAGTGAGAGAATTGAGGTACTTATAGGATTTTCTAAGCTAGCAGGTGAGTCACCTACTTTCGTAGATTAAATTTGCTAGCTAAACGAAGATGAGGTCCAACGTCGAGTTTGTCCAAATCCGATTATGAATGAAGTCCGTGTTAAGGGTGTAACTTAGGACTATATTTTAGCATCATACATGGACCTTATTTTTAGTCCAAGAATAGTGTAAAAAGGTCCCAAGTACATCACAACCCACTTGGCTAATTGGGCCCAAACTAAGTGAAGAGAAAGTTGGAAAATGGTCAGCCCAAGCCCATCAACTTTGAGACCCAATTAGGCCCAAATGTAAGGACCAATATTCTGCATAACCAGCCTAATAATATATGGTATTAGGTTGTCAAAGGTCCAAGAGTAAGTCGGCCACAAGACCCATTATAAATGGCTCAAAAGCAGCTCCTTAGATCATTTTACTTTAGAGCAATTTTCAGCTTCCCTATAGCCCTTTTTTCTCTCTTTACTTCACCTTACAAAGCATCTAACACAACCCTCTAGGGTTCATGAAGGAAACCTGAATCTTGAAGGCAAAGGTAAGTAATTATAGTTGTGTATTTAGTATAGTTTCTTCATGAAAGACAAGAAGTATATGCTAGTTATGCTTGTGCTGAAAATTTAGACAGCATGTGTTTAGAAAGTTGTTCCACACTTGCCTTTTGTTTTAGTGACTTCTCTATGGTTTGTCGGCTATATTATGAAAAGAAGTTGATGTTATTAACATGGTTTGAGTTATAGATATTACCCTAAGGTTGCTGCCATGATTTTGGTTTCATTTAACAAACTAGTTTTGTTGTGCTATTTAAGTGTAATGTTGATTGGAACTTGTGGGCTGATGGATAGAAGGCTATTGCCTATCATCCTTATTGACTGATTTGTTACTGTTCTGAGAATGGTTCAAGGCTATTTTTATGTATATATGTATTGAGAACAGTTTGGTTAAAGTTGGAACGGGTTTGGAATTGTCGACATCAAAATGGGGCAAAGGGGCATAACGTTATGTTGTCCATTTGTAGGTTGTGTAGAATTGTTATGTGTTGTGCTTTGTGGACTTTTGTAAGACTTTTATTGTACTAAAACAGGCTACATATGATGTGTGTACGCGAATGTATATTAGAAAATACGATTAGGGGCGAAAAGGTTGAAAGAATATGCTCAGGTTTATAAATACGCGCTTGCTGCCCGTATGTTATTTTGTTATGTGGTTGGGCTGCCAAGGTGTATCTATTGGCTATTAATGCTAGTTTTATCACCTACTATGTTGTAGATAAATATTTGGAGGAAGAGAATGTTATCTCGAGGTAGTAACAAGGTCATATAACGAGGTATGTAAGGCTACTTGATTTTGAATTGTTTGGCATGAAACATAGATCCTTCCTTGGCACATAAAGGAGCTTACCAACTCCGATACAACTATTAACTATGTCTAAACTCTTGCACATGTTCATATGCTCCCATACATAGTCACCTTCAAACCTGCATACATGCTTGGATTCCAAGTTACATGGGTTCTTATTGCTAAATAAAGTTCACGAGTTATTTTATCTTATACACATTTCATTATTTATGTAACGTACTCCTTTCATTGTCATATTGTCTTGTATGATTATCTACATATCATATGTTACATCTACAGTCCTACAGATCTAATATTATGACCACCAAAAGAATAATATCAAAGGTAATTGAAAGATAAAGTATATTGTTTATTTATGGTTGGTAGCCAGAGGGATGGAAGAATCACCTATCCAGGGACGATACTATCATGGGTGGTAGCCCGCGTGGTTAAGGAAGAACCTAGCTAGGGACGATCCTGATACAGTTTTACTACTGATCAACTAGTCATTTGTATTACATGTTGTGCACAGATTATACAGTAAAGGTAAAGTAATACAAAGAACATAAAGTACATGATCCCACAGTATAACTAAAGGTGGTCTCTTATCCTACACCAGTGCATAGTTTCATTTGAGTTGTTACATCATATATAGTATCTGGTGAATCTCATACTTCATAGTTTCTACCTTACATATTCAGTACATTATATCATACTGAAGTCCCTTACGGGGGACCTGCATTTCATGTTGCAGGTACAGGTGCTAGTAGATCTCCCCAGTAGGAGTATAGGATTTCCAGCTGTTGTTACCAAGATCCAGGTTGCTTTGGAGCTTTGCATGTCTAAAGCTTATATGTATGTATTGTACAGTTAGTCGAGGCGGGGCCTGTACCGACCCTTATCAGATGCTTTTTCGTATCTAGAGGCTTTGTATACTGTGTAAATTAAAGTGTGGTCTTGTCTCATACTTTAAACACCATGGCCCCAATGGCCTAGCCATATGCATTACCTTTTGGCTTATTATCACTGTTTATTTTCTTAAAGGCATGTCAAATGTAGAAATCCCTTATAATATGTACAGAAAGCACATAGATATAGGTTGATTCTCCTGAGCCTTATCGGCAATGGGTGCTAGTATGCCCTAACGGGACTTTGGACGTGACAGAAGTGGTATCAGAGTGGATCATCCTAGGGAGTCTACAAAGTCGTGTCTATGTAGAATCTTGTTTATCGATGTGTTGTGCACCACATTTATAAGCAGGAGGCTACGTGGCATTTAGGAGTTGTTACTCTCTTTTTATTCTTTAGATCGTGCCATAGAGCTAAGAGTAATAGGCGGATTGTGTCTAACTCCTAAATTATTTTGTACTACAAGTATGCCAGAAACCAGGCAAAATAAAGGTAAAGGGAATGGAGTGGAAGTGGTGGTTGGTATACCTAGTAAGGTGAGACAATGAAATGAGGTTCAAGAGGAGTCTCTGTCATGGAAATCTCCAACTCCTCCAGTTCCTGATGAACCTGGAAGTAGTGAAAATTCCCCCAAAACCACCTATTGATGCTACCGTGCAGAATCTGATTAATGCATTCCAACTATTGACTCGTAAAGTTGCTGCCCAAGGTCAAAGATAGGAAGGTCTAGTTATGGGTAGAGGTGGTATGAATAGGGAAGTTGGCACGAGGATACGTGATTTCCTTAATTTGGACCCTCCATCCTTCACTGGGTCAGATCCTAATATAGATCCCTAAGGCTTTATTGATTAGATTCAGCATACTTTAGATGTTATGCATGTGAGTGATATAGAAGCTATCGAATTAGCGACATATAGATTGAAGGGTGTGTCTATATTGTGGTATGAAGCTTGAAAGCAATCTAAGGGTATAGATGCACCTCCAACTACTTGAAAATAATTTAAAGAGGCATTTCTTGACCATTACTTACCATCAGAGATCTGAGAGGCCCATGTAGATCAGTTCCTAAGTCTCTACCAAGGGAATATGAGCGTGAGGGAGTATAGCCTCCAATTTAATTCCCTTTCCAGGTATGCTCCTAATGTAGTTGCTATTATAGTAGATAGAGTTCATTGATATGTGGATAAATTGGATACGTATCTGGTCAGAGACTGCACTATAGGCTCCTTGAACAAAGACATGGATATAGCGAGAATGCAAGTTTTTGCACAAAAATTTGAGGATCAGAGGCAAAGGAGAAGGACACAAGAGTTAGAAAGGGTGCAGGCCAAGAGGGCCAGGTCTACAAGGCAGTTTACACTGCCCCAAGGTAAGCTTAGGCCTCAATTTTCTATTAGACTACCTAGGCCATCATCCTCCTACTCTGCAGCCATTGCTCTACCACAACTTTTGGTCAACAAGGTGAGAGACAAGGTACACGAACAACACGATATTCAGTAGACCAGCCAATGACTCCTAGGCAACCTTGTAAATAGTGTGGAAGAAGTTATCTGGGTAGTTGTCGTGTTGGTACAGATGTTTGTTAATGGTGTGGTGCACCAGGGCACATGATGAGAGATTGCCCGAGGAGAAGTATGGGTAGTATAGCACAATCTACTGGGTCAGCTGTTGCATTATCATCGTCAGTTCCTCCATTAGGTAGAGGTTAACAAGCACCTATATGTCGTGGTAGAGGTGTTAGAGGGGCAGCTAGCTCTAGCAAAGTCCAGAATCGCACTTATGCTCTAGGGAGTCGGCAAAATTTAAAAGTTCACCTGATGTGGTCATAGTTACATTGTCCATCTTTTCACATAATGTATTTGCATTAGTTGACCCTGGTTCTACAGTATCGTACATTATCCCACTAGTTGCTGGGAAGCTTAAGAGAACACCCAAACTATTGAACAAACCATTTGAAGTGTCTAAACTAACCGGTGAATCTATTATGGCTAGAATTGTTTATTATGACTGTGTAGTAATTGTTTGTGACCGTGACATATTTTCTGACCTTATTGACCTATAACTGGTGGAATTTGATGTTATAATGGGTATGTATTGGTTAGCTACTTGCTATGACACTATGGATTGCCGAACTAAGAGAGTGTGCTTCCACTTTCCAAATGAGGCAGTTCTTGAATTAGAAGGCAATATTAGGGCATCAAAGAGTCAATTTATCTCTTATGTTAAGGCACGAAAAATGATATCTAAGGGGTATATGTGTCATTTAGTTAGAGTGAGGGATATGGAGGCAAAATCACCAACTTTTCAATAAGTTCCAGTAGTGAATGAATTTGTTGATGTGTTCCCTGAAGAACTCCCAGGCTTACCTCCAGAATGAGAAATAGATTTTGGTATTGACTTATTTCTAGGCACTCATCCCATTTCCATCCCTCCATATAGAATGGCCCTAGCAGAATTGTGTGTATTAAAAAACAGTTAAAAGACTTATTGTAGAAGGGTTTTATAAGACCTAGTGTGTCCCTTTAGGGTGCACCAGTGTTATTTGTACACAAAAAGGATGGTACCTTGAGAATGTGTATCGACTATCGACAATTGAATAGGGTGACAATTAAGAATAAATACCCCTTCCCAAGATTGACGATTTATTTGATCGGTTACAGGGTGCCAAAATGCTTTTAAAAAATTGATTTGAGATCAGGATATCACCAAGTGAAGGTGAAGGAGAAAGATTACCCAAGACATCTTTCAGAACGTGCTATGGTCACTTTGAATTTCTTGTTATGTCATATGGGCTAACGAATGCACTAGAAGTTTTTATGGATCTGATGAACAGGGTGTTTCAGCCATTCTTGAATGTGTTCGTGGTAGTATTTATAGATGACATTTTGGTATATTCAAGATCAGAACAGGACCACGCAAATCACTTATGACAAGTGTTACAGGTCCTTCGTGATCAACAGTTGTATGCCAAATTTTCTAAATATGGATTTTAGCTAAAATCAGAGGCATTCTTGGTTCATATCGTGTCTGATGAGGGCATATGGGTTGATTCACAAAAGATAGAGGCTGTGAAAGATTGGCCAAGACCAATGACACCCACGAAAGTTTGAAGCTTCCTAGGTTTGGCAGGTTATTACAAGAGGTTTGTTGAAGGTTTTTCTTCTATTTCTGCACCTCTAACAAAGCTGACACATAAGGCAACCAAGTTCCAATGGAATGATGCATATGAAAGAAGCTTCTAGGAACAGAAAAGTAAGCTAACTTTTGCATCTGTGCTAGTACTTCCAGAAGCCACCGAGAGATATGCAGTGTATTGCGATGCTTCAGGAGTTGGCTTAGAGTGTGTACTAACACAATAAGGTAGGGTAATTGCTTATGCATCTAGACAACTACGACCACATGAGCAAAACTACCCAACTCATGATCTTGAGCTAGCAGTGGTTGTATTTGCTCTAAAAATTTGGCACCACTATTTGGATGGGGTACAGGTTGACATATATACGAATCATAAGATCCTTCAATACATCTTTAAGCAGAAAGACCTAAACTTAAGACAGCGGAGATGGCTAGAGCTAATAAAGTATTACAATGTTGATATACTATACAATCCAGGGAAGGAAGATGTGGTAGCCGATGCTCTAAGTCATAAGGCAATCATGAATACGGGTGATCAAGCTATGATAAGTCAAGGAGTGGCTAAGGATTTACGTTGGCTAGCCAATTTGGGAGTTCGCCTTCTTGAAACTCCAAAGAAAGGGGTTATTGTACATAATGAAGCGGCGTCTTTATTAGTAGTGGAGGTGAAAAAAAATAGTTCGAGGATCCTGTGCTAAGACAGCTTAAGGAAAAACTGAGTCAGGGTACGATAAAGGGCTTTGACCTAACACAAAATGGAGTACTTTACTATAAAAATAGATTATGTATGCCTAATATTAATGGATTGAGAAAGAGGATAATCGAAGAAGCCCATCATTCCCGACATTCTATCCATCCAGGATCAACTAAGATGTACCATGACCAGAAGGGAATGTTTTGGTGGGGAGGCATGAAGAAGGACCTTACAGAATTTGTGGCTCAATGTCCAAATTGCCAATAAGTGAAAGTGGAACACCAAAAGACAGGAGGTTATATGTAGTGTATAGAACTTCCAACATGGAAGTGGGATATTATCAATATGGATTTTGTTAAAGGTTTGCCTCGCTCATTTCAGAAGTTTGACTCCATATAGGTAATAGTTGACAGACTCAAAAAGACAACACAATTCTTGCCAGTTAGGAGTGATTATACAGCTGAAGAGTATGCCAAGCTATACCTCAAAGAGATAGTCAAGCTACATGGAGTCCCAATCTCTATTATTTCTGATTAGGGGGCTCAATTCACTGCAAAGTTTTGGAAGTCCTTCCAAAGGAGTTTAGGGACACAAGTGAATTTGAGTACATCTTTCCACCCTCAAATAGACGGTCAAGCAGAAAGCACCATCCAGACACTTGAAGATATGTTGCGATCTTGGGCATTAGACTTTAAAGGTAGTTGGGTGGACCATTCGCCACTTATTGAATTTGCCTGTAATAATAGCTACCATGCGAGTATGAAGATGGCACCTTACGAAGCTTTGTTTGGGAGGAAATGTAGATCGCCAATTGGATGGTTTAAAGTGGGTGAAACCACCTTAATTTGGCCAAATCTAGTACAACAAGCCATGGAAAAGGTTAAGGCAATATAGCAGCGGCTAGAAATAGCACAAAGCCATCACAAATCATATGCAGATGCTAGAAGGAGAGGACTGGAATTCTCAGTAGGGGATTGGGTACTTGTAAAGGTATCTCCAACGAAAGGGGTTATGAGATTTGGTAAGAAAGGAAAGCTGATCCCATGTTACATAGGGCCATATTAGATTATTAAGAAGTTTGGACAGGTTGTATATGAACTAGAGCTGCCCCAAGAGCTTTAAATGGTTCATCCAATTTTTCATGTCTCAATGCTTTGAAAATGCATAGGTGACCCATCCCTTATCACTCCTATTGAGGATTTGCAGGTTACAAAGGCTCCAACCTATGAAGAGGTACCTATTGCTTTTCTAGATCGCCAAGTTAAGAAGCTAAGGAGTAAAGAGGTAGCTTCAGTAAAAGTACTCTAGAGAAACCAGCAAGCAGAAGAGATAACATGGGAGGTCGAAGATGCGATGAATGCAAAATACCCTTACTTATTTGAATCTAAAGAGGAAGTCCAACATGCAGAATTGGGACATTAAAAGGTACATATGATTGAATACTTAGTGTGTTGTCAAAAGTTTGTGTAAATAAAGATTTAAACTTGGTTATGCTATCCAATTGTGCTAACATTCGAGGATGAATGATCCTAAGGGGTGAGGATGTAACACCCCACATCTCACAATAAAAGTACAATGCAAATAAAAAATGATATGGTTTGGTCAAATTAGCCCTATTTTTAAAAGTGCTTGAATCTCATGTTATAGGGAGATATGTGCGTCTAATGCTTAAAAGGGTCGAGTGTATACATGTTTGGTGTCAAATTGTGGAGATCATGGCCCTAAACAAAGTGAGTTAATTGAGGTGCTTGTAGGACTTACTAAGCTAGCAGGTGAGTCACCTACTTGCTTAGCTTAAATTTGCTAGCTAAACGAAGAGGAGGCCCAAAGTCGAGTTTGTCCAACTCCAATTATGAATGAAGTCAGTGTTAAGGGTGTAACTTAGGCATGTGTTTTAGCATCATAAATGGACCTTATTTTCAGTCCAAGAATAATGTAAAAAGGAACCAAGTACATAACAACCCACTTGGCTAATTGGGCCCAAACTAAGTGAAGAGAAAGTTGAAAAATAGTCAGCCCAATCCCATCAATTTTGAGACCCAATTAGGCCCAAGTGTAAGAACCAGGCTGCTGCATAACCAGCTTAATAATATGTGATATTAGGTTTTCAAAAGTCCAAGAGTAAGTCGGCCAAAAGACCCTTTATAAAGGGCTCAAAAGCAACTCCTTAGATCATTTTACTTTGGAGCAATTTTCAGCTTTCCTATAGCCCCTCTTTCTCTCTTTACTTCACCTTACAAACCCGCTAACACAACCCTCTAGGGTTCTTGAAGGAAACATGAATCTTGAAGGCAAAAGTAAGTAATTGTAGTTGTGTATTTAGTATAGTTTCTTCATAAATGATAAGAAATATATGCTAGTTATGTTTGTGCTGAAAATTTGGACAGCATGTGTTTAGAAAGTTACTGCACACTTGCCTTTTGTTTTAGTGACATCTCTATTGTTTGTGCGCTATATTATGAAGAGAAGTTTCTATTCTTAACATTGTTTGAGTTATAGATATTACTCTAAGGTTACTGCCCTTATTTTAGTATCATTTAACAAACAAGTTTTATTGTGCTATCTTAAGTGTAATGTTGATTGGAACTTGTAGGCTGATGGATGGAAGGCTATTACCTCACACCCTTAATGAACAATTTGTTACTGTACTGAGACTGGTTCAAGCCTATTTTTATGTATAGATGTGTTGAGAATAGTTCAATTAAAGTTGGAACGGGTTTGGAATTGTCGATGTCAAAATGGGGCAAAGGGGCATAACTTTATGTTGTTCATTTGTAGGTTGTGTAGAATTATTATGTGTTATGCTTTGTTGGTTGTTGTAAGACTATTATGGCACAAAAAAAAAGCTGCAGATGATGTGTGTAAGCAAATATGTATTAGAAAATTGTCTTGTATGATTATCTACATATCACGTATTACATCTACAGTCCTAAGGTCTAATATTATGACCACCAAAAGAATCATCTCAAAGGTAATTGAAAGACAAAGTATATTGTTTATTGATGGGTGGTAGCCTGAGGGGTGGAAGAATCACCTAGCCAGGGACGATCCTATCATGAGTTGTATCCCGAGTGGTTAAGGAAGAACCTATCCAGGGATGATCCCGATACAATTTTACCACTGATCAACTGTTCATTTGTATTACATGTTGTGCACAGATTATACAGTAAAGGTAAAGCAATATAAAGAACATAAAGTACATGATCCCACAATATAACTAAAGGTAGTCTCTTATCCTACACCGATGCATAGTTTCATTTGAGTTGTTACTTCACATATAGTATTTTCTGCCTTACATATTCAATACGTTATCTCGTACTGACGTCCCTCACGGTGGACCTATATCTTATGTTGCAGGTACAGGTGCTAGTAGATCTCCCCAGTAGGAGTACAGGATTTCCAGCTATTGTTACCAAGCTCTAGGTTGCTTCGGAGCTTTGCATGTCTAGAGCTTATATGTTTGTATTGTACAGTTAGTCGAGGCGGGGCTTGTCCCCACCCTTATCAGATGATTTTCTGTGTCTAAAGGCTTTATAGACTATGTAAATTAAAGTGTGGTCTTGTCTCGTACTTTAAACACCATGGCCCCAACGTCCTAGCCATATGCATTTTCTTGTGGCTTGTTGTCACAGTTTATTTTCTTAAAGGCATGTCAAATGTTGAAATCCCTTATAATATGTATAGAAAGTGCATAGATATAGGCTGGTACTACCAACTTATTGGCAATGGGTGCCAATCCGCCCTAACGGGACTTTGTGCATGAAGTAAAAGAGGCATAAGCTTTCAAATCGTTTTCATGCATTCTTGGGCTCAAAAGCCAAACCACATTCATACAAATTTATACTTACGCTCAAATGCCAAATTACAGCACATAGTCATAATACTCATAGGTAGGAATAGCTCATTCATACACACCTAATGGTGCAAGAACCTATAATGCTCTAAGAGCCATAATCGTAGACATAATGTGATTACATCCTTGTCATAACTAATATCTTATAAAAAATACATCATAGAACATAGTTGGGCTTAACCCATTTCATAATTTCCATAAATTCTCATGAACATAGATGCATACGCTATAAATAATGTAAGAATGGCATGTGCAATTGATATTCAATATAAAGTCAATAGCATAACACGAAATTGAAGTAAATTCATAATTAAACCCACATTTAAAATCATGTATAAACCACCCATACTCAAACAAGCATTTAAAAGGGACATGCATAATCATAGATTCATAAAAATGATGAAATTCAATATTTAAAAGTTTAAATCGTCTTAAAATCAATAGATAAACATAACCCATTCATTGTTTGAATTTAAGGATTCATAATATTTAAAACCCCAAATTAAAGTAAACAAAATTCATGTAGATTTCTTAAAAATAGTCCGAGTCTCCTTGATTGGAAGTAATCAAGGATCAAACTCCACATACCTTCACAAGGTGAAGAGCACCCAAGAGAAAAAAATGATGAAGAATTGAATGTGTCTTCATTCCCAAGTTGAAAATCTTCAAAAACCCTTAAGAGGATTTGAGAGAGTCTTTTGAATGAGAGACAACAAGTGTGAATAATCTGAATAGCATTTTTAGGTCTTTAGAAGGTCATTCTATAGCATAGGAGATCCCAAAAGATCTATAGAGATAAACCAAATTTATAGAAATGTCATTAAAGAGATGAAATTTTAAAATTCCATAAATACCCCTGCACAAATGAGTTCTATAAAAACGGGCATAACTTCTTCATCAAAACTCTAAATGAGGTGAAACCAAGTGCATTGGAAAGATAATTCAAAGAGCTTTAATAGGATAGATCGTGGGCCCCTAGTTCATTTTGTGCTAACCGATATTCCTATTTAATTTGACACTTCTATTAGTGCTTATGAAAAACTTCGCCGACAGAATTTCTTTCAACTTGGCTTGGTGTAGGAGTCCCATTATGGCCTTAAACAACATAAATAAGCTTGATTGAAGGCTTGAAAGTGAACTTAGATCAAACTTGGAGGTTCCATAAGATTTCACCTTAGCCCAAAACTTTTCGAAACTAAATCTCAAGCTTCACTAAAGCTATACAAAAAATCCAAGTCATTACATCATGTCCCTCTTGGAAACATTCGTCCTTGAATGTGGAAGAACAAGGCTTGAAAGACTTGAATTAGAACAAGAAACTTCCAATCACAAAGGTACAATGCATATTTCATCAATTGAAATTCATCGTGTCATTAAGACTCATATAAAAAAGTATTCAAATCATTTTAAACATCATGGAAATAAATCATTTTCATGCACATGTATACATATCATATCATGAGACTTAAGAGTGAATGAATAAGGACCGTTGAGAATGGGAAGAACCTAATATCTTAGGCTTGAGTAGATTGGAAAGGATAGATGTATCATTGCATCATACTTGGTTCCACTTCCCGCGTAGCACTTTTAATATATTGATCCTCATTGCGGAACCTCTCCACTAGCCCGTCAAAGATCTCAATCGGAACTTCTTTATAAGACAAGTTATCCTCAACCTTGATGCCTTCCAAAGGCATAATAGCACTAGTAACACCAACTAACTTCCTCAACATAGACACATAAAAAATTGAATGAATAGAACTCAATCTGGGGTGTAAATCCAATCTATAGGACACATTCTCAATTTGCTCAGCAATCTCATAAGGGCCTACATACCAAGAATATAACTTGCCTTCCTTTCTAAAAGCATCACACCCTTCCTAGGTGAGACTAGCATACACCCAATCACCAATACGAGACTTATGATCTCTTTTTCTAACCTCCAAATAAAACTTTTGATGTCCTTGATCCATCTTCAACTTTTCCCTAACTAATCCCACTCTTCAATGGCCTCCAACACTAAATCCGGACCTATAGAAGTCATCTCATATCACTTAAACCATCCTACCAAAGACCTACACCTACCATACAAAGCCCCTAGCAATGTCATACCAGTGCTCGCTTGAAAGCTATTGTTGTAAACAAACTCAATAAGTGGTGGATGATCACCCTAATTAACCTTGAATTCCAACATATAATACCACAGCATGTCCTCTAAAGTTTGAATTGTCCTCCTGGCTTGCTCAAGGGATTAAGGATGAAAAGGGGCACTTAACTTCACCTTAGTGTCAAAGGCCTCTTTGAGATGATTTCTAAAAATGAGAAGTCAGGTACCTCAATCCAACATGGTAAAAGTAGGCATCCCATATGGTAAACCAACTCAAAATTACCTAACTTGGAATTTGTTTTCAACATTGAGAGTATTCTCAAAAGATAAGAAGTGAGCTGACTCATTCATATGGTCAACAATACCACAAATTGAATCAAATTGCTTTGGGGTCCGAGGTAAACCAACCACCAAATCCATGTCTGGCTCTTACCACCTCCAAGTAGAAATTTTAACATCTTGAGTCAAACCACCTAGTGTTTGTTGTTCTACCTTCACTTGTTGATAATTAGAGCACTCGGATACAAACTTGTCTATATCATTCTTCAAACTATTTGACCAATAAACATCTCTCAAACCCTAGTACCTCTTAGTAGATCTCGGCTGAATCAATAATGAAAGTTATGGGCCTCAATCATGATCATCTCAATAAAACCATCTACATAAGAAACACACAATCGATCTTTGTGCCAAATCACACCATCTCCCCTTTGGGAGAAAACCTCTATCTTCTTTTCTGCAACAAAATTCTTCAACTCAACCAACGGTGGGTCTAAGTCTTACCTTCTCTTAACATCCACATCCACAAAAATTTTACCCCATTCCAAATAGGGATACCACCCTCATTGAAGTTGGACAACCTAATACACAATCTAGCCTAGCGGTAAACATACTTTGCCAACTCTCCATTCCCTTCGGTACCATGAGCCACACTTCTTATAGATAGCCCACTAAGAGTGTCAACTATAGTGATTTCCTTGTTGGGAAGATGTCATACACCCATTTCATATCCCTTTAGGATTTCCAGCTTTCTCCTTTACCTCAACTTAAGACCCCTCTGAGTTAACACATGTTGCAAGCTCGTGTGATTGGTGAAAACGTCAACATGCACCCCATACAAGTAGTGTCTCAAAATGTTCAAGGCAAACACCATCACCACTAACTCAAGATCATGCGTCATGTACTTATGCTCATGCACCTTTAATTCCCTTGATGTATAAGCTATCACTTTACCATGTTGTATAAGTACACAACCCAACCCAAATCGAGCAGCATCACAATACATCGCTAACCCATCCAAGCCTTCTAGTAAAGTCAAAACAGGATCCAATGTAAACAAATTTTTCAATGCTTGGAAACTATTCTTATATCTATTCAACTATGCAAACTTTGCCTCCTTTTGAGTTGAGATGGTTAATAGAGATGCAATAGATAAGAAACCTTCCACAAACTTTCCATCATAATCAGTCAATCCAAAATAACTTTTGAATACCCAAAGGACCAAGCTTATTAAAAAATGTACATCTTTCACCAACGCCCTCTTGGCCTCATCTATAGGATCGACTATAACATCCTTCTTTGTCTGGATTGCATCACAAGCCCAAAGTAGCTCTCCCTATTCGATAAGGAGGGATGGAGATAGGAAATCTTAAGACACGTTCCATGGCACAATAAGAATCATGAAAAAGTGAAACCATTCCTAAAATTCCTTATAGCCTCTTACCCACAGATGTTGCACACTTCACACCCATGAATAAGACTCTACTTGACACAGCATGTTGGACTCCAAGAAGCTAGTACTCTGATACCATTCTCTCACAACCTAGACCTGGGGTCTAGGAGTGACACGGCGAATGGGAACTCGAGAGTCCCCAAACAAGCCTCACTCTATCCATTTACACATTATCAATTCGTAACCGCATATGAAATAGTAACCATATAGTTCTAAGGGATGGGAAAGTAGGACTCACGCTATGGGGACATCTTAGGGAAAGGGATTAGCATGAATTCGTGTAGCACATAACACATAATAATTAAGGGGCGAGTAAGTATGATACATAATATAGGGGAAATTCGGGACATAGGATCTTCCACATTTCCACATCATAACATACATACTTATCATAATTATCATAGTCAACCATGATAACCATATCCAATAGATAATCATGATTGCAAATTCCAAATACAACACATAAAACATATCCGTACAAGAATCTACAAGATGTTCAACAATGCCTCTAGTCATGAGATGGGACGGGGTCCAAGACATATCCCGAGCCCACCCTCAAAGTAATTAACATAAACCAAAAAATAACGTAAGGTAGAGGAATGGTGGCTTGTTCTCGAAAGATAGGACTCACCACAATAAGTATCTCAAATCAACTTTAGTCGTCCAATGATAGATGAAAGTAATCACTGGTCCCTTCATGGTGAGATCATGTAGGCAAAAGTAGGCATTAGTACGTTTGAATGTACTATGTATGTGGGGTGCAATGCATGTAACTTACCAAAACCTACATATAATGTTAGATGACATGGTCACATAATATAGA